>BPLQ01006497.1:0-29451 GCA_021605075.1 Caerostris darwini | reverse complement strand
TGATGAATGAGTGACTAGCCCTCTGGTGCTCAGGCACAAAGGTTTGCTCCAAGTCCCGACCGTGCCACGGATGTTTGCAAGGTTCGGAATCTACTAAACATTAGGTCCCTGTCTAATATTTCTGTTGGGCGTAAGGCTGATAACCCTATCCCGCAAAAAAAGAAACCTCTTTTGTCTCGAAGTCTGTCAGTAGGCAGCGGACTTTGCAACTATGGGGCTGATGCACCAATGATGATGATGATGATGGTCATGAATTAGTAGAGATTTTATATTTATGATCATATTCAGTTATCAATACTTCAAAAGATGCTTTATGACACATTATACAATCCATCACCAAATTATTGATTTTCTTAGATCAATCCTCTTTCTATGGCTTGCGACAAAATTAGCAAAATTCACTTGCAGTATACTATTAGTCTATATAAAACAATACATTGTTTGAAAAAATAAACTGGATGATTATTTATTGTTATGAATATCAAACATCAATCTATTAATTAAAAAATAAAGATATTCATTTATATTCGAGATTGATATCGAAAATCTGCAAATGCGAGGAATATGAACGTTATTCGCAAAATCAATCATCAATATAAATCGATGCATCTAAAAATAATTGGGGTAATGTAACAAAATGGAATAACACAAACTATAATTTCTAAACGAAAATGGGAAGTATCAAAAAGACGTAAAACACTATACTGTATTATTAAAAGATGAATTGACTAATAAAATGCAGTGATCAAAATTCCTCTAGCGCAGCTCTAGAGTTCGATATGTTTTTTTGAGTCAAATCAAATCATCTAACACTTTCATCGCAAGGTTAAATTTCTTTTGCTCTAATTAAAATAAATTTCCCGTGTTTTGAGTATAATAAAATTGTTGAAAAATCTTTTTATATTATTTAAAATAAAAAGAACACTTAATCGACGGAACTGAAAAATGCACTCAAATATGCATGGCTTACGGTCGAATATTTTAAACTTTGCGTATTTCACGAAATATGTGCTCGGATATTTTTATGAAATTTCAATTTTAGAGAAAAGCATTCTCCAAATTTTTATGCATGACATTGATTCAACGAAATATTTCGTGAATGATTCTTTAATATTCTACATGTTGTTGTATTCGAACTCTTTTACTCTTTTGACCTAAACATTCACCACTACTACGAAAGATGTGTAGTCGATTCAGCATGATCTAGAGTGTGTTTTTAGAAATAATCGCCACACTGTACACATATCATTCTTACTTCCAACTTTAACGAGTATATTCAAGGCAGAAATGGAGAAGAAGAACTCATCTTCCTCCCCTCTATATCGAAATAAAAAATGATATTCCCCCCTAGAGATTTATATTACCAAATGCTAATATATGCAGGAATGCAGGCGGTTCGGCAGCGATTGTGTTTATAATTATGTACATGTATTCCTAACTATGTTCCAGATGTCTGAAGCCCGTACGTTAATTAAATCCGAAATACCCTACTAAGCTACCTAAACTGCTTCAAAAGATATTGTTAAACATATTATTTACTCTACTGAAATTAAAAGTTTTCTTTCAAACTTGAAAGCAAATTTACTATTAAAGTCCTATTCTATAAGGCATTCTTGTTCTTCTATTTACTCTTTATACCATAATCAGGGGTTATCAATACTTGAAGTTCATAATCAACCACCTAATTTTGGAAGTTAGATTTTTATCTGCAATTAGCTCCAGGTAAAACCTAATTCCTTAAAATTACTCTTCAAATATAAATGCAATCTGGCTCTATTATTTCGTTGGCGACTTGACTATTTTAATAGAGAAATGAACTAAAGGAATTATCAGGCAGAATTTTGTATGATTGTAAGCAAATTCTTCAAATCATTATGAAAATCGTGAATGTTTTGATTGCAACAAATATTTATTTTTCTTGAGAAGTAAATATATTTACGAAGATTTTGAAAAATGACTGAAAATAGCATCTCGACGTCGAATGAAAATACCTTATTGTTTGACGGGTGTGGAAAAGATTCTCTGAAAAAAAAAAATTGGAACAAAGACGCGCTCTGCCACTCAGGATCGAAGCCTCATGAGTGCCACGTATGCGATAAAAAATTTCTGAGAAAGAGTAACTTTGAATAAGCATTTGCTAGTACATGATAGTATAAAATCACACAAATGAGAAAAATATGAACGAGGTTTTGTTCAGAAGGTCAATCTGCAAAATCACATTCATACTCACAGAAAAGAGAAGCCTGAGAAATGCTCTTTTTATGTGGAAAAAAGCTTTTGCCTCTAAATCAAATTTGAGACAACATTTGAGAACACACACGAAAGAAAATCCCTTTCCCTGTGAGTTATGCAATGCTGAATTTTCGCAGAAGAATAATTTGGAAAGACATTATCGCGTCCATACCGAAGAAAGGCCATATGTAGGTTACTAACATGTAGGTATTGTTTTTCAAATACTAACATGTAGGTTATTTTCTCTTCGAATAATAGCTCATAATCGCTTGTTCCTTAGATCTTTAATAAAAATGTAAACCTCATTTATACACGTATTTTTACAAATTTAATTGCTTCAGCCAAACTTATCATCCGCCCCATTTTAGACGAGAGTTTTCCCCCATATGCAACATTTTTCTAAATCATGATTTTTGGTGCACTAATCCTTTACCAGTACAATTGAATATAGTATCAAGAAATATTCGAACGATTTATCATATGGTCTAAAGTGGAAAAAAAAAATCTTCCAACGAATTTCAAAACCTGTGAAACTTTTTCAACAAAATAATTTTACACTATTATACCAAAAAAGTTTATATAGTAGAAAACAGCATTTTATAGAAAAATATGCTTCATTTCAATCACGAATACGATTGTCTCGTGCATTGTGAATCGGATTCAGAAAACAGCGGTACATCTCAAAAAGTCTAATATCACGGGTATATGACATTTGCGATGTCATCAAAAATATACGTAGAAAAAACCTCTATACTAACAGCAGTAAATTAGTATAAACACTACACATTTATTTTACTGATCCATATATATAGAATCCAATCTATTTGCATCTCATTTTATCGACTTGTCTTCAACACAGTTTCATTTGTAAAATCTCCAACATAACTCCATGTAGTAAAATAATTAACACAAAACTTGTTAAAATTTATAATCAAAAGAACATTTAATTATTACTAAATACATAAATAACACTTTTCTGAGGGTTAATATCCCCAAAGAACATCTCCCATCTCAGATGATTTCAAAGTCAAACGAAACCCTAAACTGAGTGGATTATGTATTCTAATTGCTTTAACGTCCAGATTAAATCAAATTAATTTCTCAGAATTATTTCATGGTTAATTTCAATATCATTAGTCAAGATTTTTTTAATTTGATGGTTAAATTACTCGTTTTGAATTTTTAATCCTAAAAATATTGAGACTAATAACATGATGTTTATTTTGCATTTGACTTTTTGCTAATCTTCAAAAGGAAAGACAGTCAAGAGAGATTCTTTTATGTTTAAAATGTCGCAACAATTCTTCAAAGACGCATCCATGAAGTAGAGAAATACTTTCAAAAGGAACAGAATTTTTTTTGTCGAATGGAACGACTTTGAGCAGGGGAAAATTTTGTCTACTTCCTGCGTTGAGTAAAGTTGCGTTTCATGTTCCCTTCTCGATTTTAAATTATTTTGTGTTTATTTTCAGGTACAGAAATTTACAATCGAGTCTGTTTTTACGCGGTCTTTTTTTTATGTGATTTTTTATGGGTAATTTTTTATTGTGTTCTATATAAAAAAAGATTATATCAAACGCGTGTTATGAATACAGATTAATTAAAATATGTAGTACAAGAAACGAACTACAGAAAGCTGTCAAAATAACGTGATAATTAAAAAAACAGATGGCCCATGTGATGCTACATCATCCCATCCATCAATCTTGAAAAACGTAATTTTTTGCCGTTTCAGTACTTTCAACTACCTAGCAAAGGAATTGCAATGTTTGCTACACATGTACATTTTATTAGTTTCTAAATGGCACTTCAATCATACATTCTGGTAAACATACTGGCCGAATGGTTACCGCTTTGGTGCTAGGCACCATAGGTTTTGAGTTCGAGTCCAGGAGACGCCATGGGTGTTTGTAGTGGTTCGGAATCCTCTTGAAACTGCATTATCTCGATCTGTTTAGCTCTCTTGCACACAAGATAACCGTAGAGCGACAAACCAAACATAATAAACATATTTTCAAACACCAGACACAAAAAAATGTAAAAAAAAAAAATTCTAAAACATTATATATGTTGGAAAACATCGTCGATCTCCATCTAGTTGAAAGTAAAATTTGGAGGAACCCATAGAGTTCTCCATCACATCAATGCAAATGTGTTTTTGAACTTTCAGTTTTGCAAATAATTCTTTTTATGCGTATTTATATTTCTAATTACAGACTCTCCTTTCAGCATTCCAATTTTTTCTGTAATTTGTTGGAGCTCTCGTTTTACCTAATATCATCACTTTAATTTTCAATTTTTTTTTATCAAACTATAAAGATAGTTTCCACATTAAGCAACACTTTAGTAAAGTAATTCGCAGCGTTCTTTGATTCCATTCAGCTTCTCAGTAACGAATTCTACGCGTGAATGTGGGTGGTATAAAAAGTGTCCCAAAACAGCTACTGATATTGTGAATGCATAAACTTAACACACACACAAAAAAAAAAAAAAATTGAAATGAATTTAAAAAGAAAAAAAAAATCTATCTCAATATAAACCATTACTTTTGCATAGTTTTAACTGGGATACCAAAAACTGAAAAGAGTTTTTTATCAATAACAACATTTAATGTCCCAGTTCAGTTATTAATGTAATGCAGCAGCTTAGGTAAACCTATGCAGTAGTGCAGGTAAGCAGTAGTTTACGCAGCAGTAACAAAATATAATGCAATAGTTTATGCAAAACTTTTAATAATCGTAATTTTAATGAATTAATTATTAACAATAAAACAGAGCTGTTAAATATTTATTTTTCTTCTCTTTTCGCATAACATACTCATTTAGTCAGTCAAAGAAAATTATCCTTTTCTCTTATAGCAACAAAACTCTTTAAAAAAATTTTTGCTTTATTTATTTAGAACAAAATTTGTTATAAAATGTCCTTATAAGGTGCAAATGCAGGGTGTCCACTCAGAAGGTGCTATAAATGAAAAGAGACACCCCTTTTTCAACACGAAAACTAAGCATAATTTGCTTTAAATTTCATGTGCTAAAAATAATAAATTTTAAAATCTTCTGGCAGATTAATGAAATTCAACATGAGCATACTTGAGCGAACATGCTCAAGTCTGACATCATAAGGGGATTATAATCCTCATTTGTTTTATACATGGAAGCACAAAGGAAGGACTCCAGCCTAGAGAGTTATCCTGCGAAGCGGTGATGTAAGCGAAAGTTTTCGTTACAATTATAGTTTCCTGAGTTACAATTATTTACTTCATTACTTCGAAATTAACTATTTTATTATTATTCGTAAAACTTTATTCTAATATGTACTCCTATTAATTATCTTTTATACCATGATTAGGGGTTATAGATACAAGAAGTTCTAACAGTGAACTGAACTGAAGTAATTTTTAATCAGGCAGAAATTTATACAAATGTTTTCATAGCAAATTCTTCAAAATCAAGTCACTTTCTGATTGTAAACCCTTAACCTGAGAAGCGAATATAAAACAAACTTTTTTTAAAAATGGCTGAAAGCAGAGCCTCGATTGAAAAGGAAAATGATTTTACGTGTGACGTCTGTGCAAGAAGATTCTCTCGAAAATGCAATTTGATGCTGCACTTGCAATGCCACTCGGGATCGAAGACTCATGAATGCCCCGTATGCGACGAAAAATTTGTGAGAAAAGGAAATTTAAAGAAGCATTTGCTCATTCATGATGGGATAAAAGCGCACAAATGCGAAATATGTGGAAGAGAGTTTCTTCTAAAGCACCATCTGCAACGCCACATTTTTACTCATACAAAAGAGAAGCCAGAGGAATGCTCTCTGTGTGGGAAAGCCTTTGCCTGTAGATCATATTTGAGAGAACATTTGAGAACCCACTCAAAAGAAAAGCCTCATTCCTGCGAGTTCTGCGATGCGAAGTTTTCTCAGAAGCGTCACATGCAAGATCATTATCGCATCCATACCGAAGAAAAACCCTATGTATGTGACATATGCCAAAAAGGGTTCTCAATAAAAAGTAATTTATCACGTCACATAAAAACTCACAAAAATTGAAAATATCAAGTTTTTTTAGTGTGTAACTTTGTTTTATGAAAAACAACCTTCTCAGGAAATAGAATCTTCACTTTAAATATGGAATGATTTATGTATATGTATACATTTGTCATTTAATTTAATATTTTTAAAATTTTATTATGAAATGTCAACCTTTTTAACATAAATATTACTTTTTATTCAAGTGACGTGTGTGGAGTTTTAAACACTCGAAATAGTTTTGTCTGATACTGTTGAATGTTGAGTGGACGAAGTATCTGCTTAGGTTACCGAAAGAATAAATACAAATAGTATTGAAATTTCATGTATTATTAGACAAGTAATGTAAAGATGTTTTTATATAAAGTTGGAATGAATTTATACAAAATGAGACTTTTATTGTATTCATATGTGTTGTTAGACATGAAAATTTCAATAAGAATTTAAAAATATATATTTAGTGTGCATGCATGCGCATTAATTTAAGCTTTCCTTTTATATTATAGAATATTTAATTTTAGCATTTATAATTCTTATATTAGTTTTTTTTCCATGTGAAAGTTTTTAAGTATAACTTGGTTTTTTAAATGAAGTTTTAATATTTGAACAGAAATATTTTGCACAAAAAGAATTTCATAAATACACATTTTTTAATTCTGTAAAAAGTATTTGTATCATATATCGGACGAGTCTTTTCTAAAGATTTTATTTTGCAGATTGTATTTCTAGATAATTGTTGTAATATATTTTAATAGAAATTTTATTTGTATTCAAATATAAAAGGTAATTAATCGTTGAAATAAAACTTGTTTTTAATATTTATTTCCGGCTATTTTTTTACTATTACTTATGTTATTGAAATTTTATTCATGCAAATTTGCAGCTTCTTCACTTATCCTACTAGTGTAAAAAGGCTTAAGAATAATTCTGTTTAAAAGTGCTGAAATATGTGGGACACTGTTTAAATTGCAGAGGGTTATGGTTGAGATGATATCTCATGCCTTGATCTATTTTCTTCGGCCAATATAGACGGCTTCCATTTGGGAAAAATTTATTTTAGGGTATAAAATAAATTATTGTAGGTTTTGTGGTCACAAAATTAAACCATGTAAAAGAAGACGAGTGAGTGTGAGGCATTCCTTGTAGATGTGTCCCCCATTACCTGAATAAATTGCAACTTGATGTGTAAAAACCTAAACAAGTAAACCATATTTACTTTTTTCACGAAACTCAGTAAATATAATCATTCTTCCAAGAGACACTGAATGCTTTTTTTTTCTGTCTTTAATCAAATATCGAACCTGTTCTAATTGTATTCGTGTCTTACGTATTATCCTATATGATTTTTTTTTTCGATTACTCGTATCGTATTTATTTTCTCTTCAAATAGTAATTCAAAATCGTTAGTTAATTAGACTTTTAATGAAAACTTAAATGGCTTATATGTGTGTAGATAACTGCTTTCCCTAAACTTATCGCTCGTACCACTTCAGCTCAGACTTCCATCACGATATGCTTATTTTTGTATATAATGGTCTATGCGGCGATAATAATTTTCCAATTCAGCTGATAAAACTGAGGAAGCGTGATAGAAATTTTCGAACCATCGATAATATAGCTTAACGAAAATCAACGTTCTAATGAACACTAAAACGTGCAAAAAAATGCTTCAGTAAAATAAATTTTACAGTTTTATGCAACGATTCTATCATGGAATGCTGCATTTTATGACAGAAAAAAAACCCGAATGTTTCATTTCATTCACGCATGCTTTCTGTCTTGTATTATGCATCGAATTAAATTAAGAGTAACTCATCTCAAAACCAATTATTCTTTAGAATTAAATTCTAAAATGCTACACAGCTATTCGAAGTAGAATGATTTCTTCTAACAGCAGTAAAATATTTAGTACAGCCACTAAATACATATTTTGCTGATTCACATCCCCAATCCAATCTATTTGCATCTCATTTTAATCGATTTGTTTTCAAAAAATTTCCGTTTGTAAAATCCCCAATGTTACCACAGGAAGTAAAATAATTCCCACAAAACATATTAATTTTCTTTTGATTCTGAGTTTGAACATTAATTAAATATAGCAAAAATTTGCTCGCGGGTAACTTACCCAAAAAATAAATTAAATACATGCATTTACCAACTCAAATCTTAAATAAATAAATAAATTGATCGGAATTCAGCATCTAATTGTTTTAACTTCCGATTTAATCAAATTGATTCCTCAACTATCTTATTCTCAATTCCAATAACGTCATTCGAGATTTATTCCTGTTGAAATTTAAAGAGTTACACGTTATGTATTAATAATTATTCAAACAAACAATAAGAAGTTATTTCCGGAATTTACATTTGGACTAATATTTTGACTGGTTTTTTTTCGGAAAATTTACTATAGATTTAAATTATTGGAAATAGTCTACAGCCATGAAGTAGAAAATCAATTTCATCAGGAATAACAATTTTTGTAGATTGCAAAGGCTTGGACCCAATGAAAACTCTGGCTACTTGCTACGTAGAACGAGGTTGCGTTTAAAGTTCCTTTCCATGTTTCAAGTTATTTTTCTTTTCTCTTTATATATAAAGAAATCTGATCTTGAATCTGTAAGGTGTTGGCCGTTTTAGATATTTGATGGGAATTTTTACAATTATCAGTGGGATGTATAAAACAGAAACATTACCGACACTGTCTGAATTCATTAAAAAACGAAGTTATTCTGTTGTGCAAGCCATAATCTGCTTGCTCTGATAATACGGTTTCTAAAATAATTACTAATACCAGTACTGTACTCTTCTTCCAGTTGTTTTTGAGATCAACTTAGTATATATCGTTGGGTCTTTTGTGCAATAGAGATCGAATATGAATTTTTTAAAGTAAGATAATCAAATTTAACAATTTTAAGATTTAAAATTAATAAAATTTTTATGTTTGCAGGTATTGTAATGCTCATAAGACCCTTCATAAGGTCATAACCCCCCAGACTTCATAATAATTGCCAATTCGTGAGTTGTGCCAAAAAATCGGTAGACATGAGTAATGTATCCTGTCTGTCGATGCTCATGTAATCAATGTGTTTTAAAGTGGTCACTTTGGAGAAAAGGTTGTCATTCAGCACTTTGGGATGTGCTTTGGGAATGGTGACATTATTTAAACTCAAGAATTATAGTGAAAGATCGTGCACCATGTTGAAATGCGCAAGTAGATAGCGGTTAACTTTGAATTGGATATCTTCCATGGGACTACACTCCGTGATATTTGAGTTCGCAGCGGTATCCGCCGTGGTGACTGTCAATTAACATCTGTGAAAATGGTAAGGTTTTCTTGACCTACATTGTATGCAACAAAAACAAACAAGTGGATTACAAAAAGAATAGAAAGTAACATGGTCAAAAACAAAAAGGTGACTTACTTGTATATAGGTAACTAAAGAGGTTCGAGTCCCAGCGGTGCCATGGATGTTTGTAATGTTTCGGAATCTACTGCAAACAGCAGGTCCCGGTCTAATATGACTGTGGGGAGTAGAGTTGACAATCCTGCGCCGTAAAAAAAAACCATCTCGTATTTCGGAATCTACCAGAACTCAGACTGCCTTGGTAGATTCCGAAATATGAGATGTTGCGACATTTTGCCGTTGCACCATTGAAGAAGAATGTTTACCAAAACGTACACTCATCTTTACTCGGTTAATATATAGTAACTTATAACCTGGTGCTATCAGGTTTAACAAGATAAGAAGCTTTCAGTTTTTCATTGCTTTTTAAGCTTACATTCTGTGTTACAGTATTTTTTTTTTAAATATCATCTGGATTACTGCAGGCACAGCCTAAAAATTAAAAGCTTTCAAGTAAAATTTTTCATATTAAAAATCTTTAATGGATATTTTATCATAAATACTTATCAGACAAAATTTAAAATTTTATTTTATTTATGAAAAACAGTTTTACCTATTCAGTTCAGTTATTTACACTTCATAAGCAAAATCTGAACATTTTAAATTAATTTTGAGGGAATTTGGATTTTTTTCGATAATTATATCCGCTTAAAGTATGCTAGGATAGGATTTCTTTTCGAAATATAAGAGTAAAACAGTTTTATTTAATCGTTATCATTTTGACATTTCAAAAAAAAGTAATGAGCTGAAGTTATTTTATTATTAGACAGAAAATTTATATGAGTGATTAATCAAAATAAGCACTAATTCTGTGAAGAATGTTTAAACTCATGAAAAGGGATCCACCCTATAACTTAATCTTCTGTTTATTTCTTTGTGCTGCAATTTTTCCTTTAATATCAATTTCGAAACCCAACACTGTTGAAACTGTAACCAGAATACTTTTACAAGTAATAATTATATTTTTTAACATTGTAATAACAATTTCTGCATTGGCACTTTGCGACAGTTCCGTTATGATACTATCCATAATATTTATGTACATCGTACTAATTATACAGCGTTGTGTTCTGATCCACAAAATTATTACGCTGAAGAATATTTATGAATCCCTGAGTAAATTTGAAATTAGCAATGGTGTTAATTGGTTATGGTATAAAATTGTCATTATAAGCGCTGTTTTTTCTCAAGTTTTCCTAATTACTTTCAAACTATGGATTAAAAAAGAGTTTGGAAACGTATCTCGTTTATTTTTTGGATATCAATATGATAACGAACATTATAATAATATTGCTTACACATTATTCGAAATACATAATTTTATGTTCTACTCATTGCCATCATCACATTTGGATATTTTTATGCTGTTGTTTGCATTCATATCAGCAAATAGCAGCACATAGCAAATAGCAGCATATAGAAAAAAGAGAGAGGCTAGTTTTGAAAAATTTCTGGATGATTATACCAACATTAAATTAGTTGTGGAGCAAATTGATAAAGACATTGGATTTCTTGTGTTCCTATCCATAATTTCCATTTCGTTTTTAATGTGTTATTCCATAAATGTTATCCTTCATCCAAAAGTGTTCGAAGGATCATTTCTAAGATTTTATTGGTATTTTATTTTTCTTAATCATTTCATTTTATTCATTATAACAACTGCTTCGGCTTCGATTGTAGAAGAAGCATCGCTGGAAGTTGGTTCTGAAGCTCACAGACTGTCAGAAAGTACACTGAAATCAATATTTGTTCAACAAAGATTCATGATGTTATTTCAAAAAGGAATCCCATTAACAGTATGGAGAATCACTCCTTTCAGAAGAAGTTTTGCCTTTGGTATAATTGGAATCATATTAACTTATACATTTATGTTACACGGTTTGAGCCGATAAAATACGAGATTAGAAATCACTGAAAAATAATATCCTTTTAACGCAAATTCATAATGTACACTAAAATTGAGTTGAATAATAATTATGACACTCATTTCTTTTAAAAGATGTTTTTAACAATAATTTTTAAAATATGCATTTGCACTATATAGAGCTATTACAATTATTTGTACTTAAACAACTAAGTGAATATTTGCCTTCTAATTTGTGTTCTGAAAATCAGCAAATGAAATTCAGTGAAAATACTTCTTTATTCCCCTGAGATTCCCTAGATCCACGGAAAAAATGAATTAATGGAGATGTATGTAAAAATGTTTGGAGATAATTTTCGTCATGAAATTTTTTTTTTTAAATCACTAGGTATGAAATTCATTTACATAATGTCTTATGGAACCTTTATAGTTGGTCAACCTAGTGAAAATTTGTATTGAGTGAAGTTCCGCAAATGAATCATCTGTGAAAATAGATATTTATTTCACAAAGCTTTATTATATTCTCGAGAAAAGGAATTATGTTTAGAATCTTTCTATAGAATTGGAGATTCCTTAGCCAAGTCTATGCTGTACTACCTTAACTTGCACAATTGTTGCAAGTTTTGACTCATGGGAAGCTAGTTCGACTCCAATTAAAAGCCAATAAATATTGCTGAAATATTTTTATTGCATGAATTTCATGATATATTGTGGACCACTTAATTAAATCGATCGATTTAAATCTTCAAATTTGCAATTTCGTAGTGAAAAAAAATGAAGTGATGAACAAGTTCTATGTTCAGCGACAAAGCATTAATGAAATTCCTGATCTAATAAAATTTAAAATAATCAATCTGAAAGATTACGGGTACGTAAAAAGTTTACTATTGAAAATTTTAACAGAAATTGCAAGAAATGTAATGTTATAATTGTATTCTTTTAATAGCTCAATGAAATCCAGATGTCTGAAATTGTTGAAAGAATAATCAAATTTGAATTACACTATATATATAATATATATAAAGAGATCTTGTGAAATGCTGATAACTGGAAAACTGTCTTCTGAAATAGTTCTTCATCTTTCCCAGTGTTTCTCTAAAATGAACGAATTTACAATCACCATATTAATGAAGACATGTACAATAAAGCTACAGCAGCTTAATGCAGCAAGAATTAGCTCAAATATTGGAAAAATCATATGTTTAGATCCATTCAATAATAGATTTTAGCAACACATACCTATATTTCACCGTTGGAAATTTTCTTTCACCACTTGTTATCCTTAGTATGAAAAAAATTCCGTTTTTTCAAACATTAATAATTTCCAAACATATGGAAACAATTTAGAAATATTTTTGAATAATCGCTGTATTCAAGTAATTTAATAACTTTTCTCCTTCTTTATAATTCCTCTTGCCCCAGAAATGAGAGAGAATTGCAGCGTAGTAATATAATGTGAAGAGGCATTACCTGTGTCGAAGTAATTGTGCTGTTCAGTCAATATCACCATTCTTTACCACAAGTCCTGCTCGTGGCCTAGTTGTAACATATGCTTCTTACATGCAGATGAGATCAAGCTCGAATCTACTGGTGGTTTGTATTTCAATGACTGTTTTCGTAATCGAGGAGACTCGAATGCAGCTGCGGTATATGTTACGGACTCGTGTCCACAGTCAGACTGTCAGGTGAATGTTTTCCGGGTTTTCTCCTATACGACGTACACTGTCAGGCCGTCTATACCTAGTGAAACCTTTGATGACCCATCAGTGGTATGTTAATGACATGCATAATTGAAACACAAGACAAGAAAATAAGCTCAAAAATAAGGAGTATATGTCTGGTGTTTTTCCTTTGCAAGTATTTGTTTTTAGATTGTTTATGTTTTCTACGATAAGTGGTCAAACTTGTATGAATTCAATTCTAATAAAGTTGTTAACAGCAACACATTGTATTTTTACTCAGTAATCAAAATACTTTACTCGTTAGAAAAATATCTAAATTTACAATTATACCTTTAATCATCAATTCGTTTTTAAAAAAAAAAATAATAATAAAACAAGGATAATTCATATCACAACTTTTTTCTTTAACGATCTTTAGTTGTGGTTATAATAAGGTTTTACCTCAAACATTACATATTGTTAATGATAAATTTGAAGTGTAAAACACTTCTTGGTGCAAATTTTCCAAATCGACAAAATTATCGTATCTGTACAAGTTTTTTTTTCCAACTTTGAAAGAAGAATATATTGAGTGTACTTATTTTAGGAAACAATTTTGTGGGGAAGAGTGTGGGTTAAACTGAATTCAACCACAGCTATTAAAATTACATCTCCATCCTTTTCAAATTTATTCAATATTGTTGGTAAAAAATAAAAGGAAACTTGCAGGAGGACTTTACACAAAAAGGGATGTTCTTGCAGCTTGTTCTTGTTCTCTTTTCTGCTTTATTGGCAGCCTCAGAATATTATCTCTAACAAAAGCGTTAGGAGATTGTGCCACTGCCCCATACAGGTTTAAATGTCTTAGGTACTTTCATTCTACATGGGTTAAATTGATTTTCATAGTTAAAATAAAATCACTAATCCTGGCGATCCTAATTATGATGAAATAATAAACTTATCAAAATATTTTAGTGTCGTCGGTCCTTGATAAGTCTACAACGTTTAAATTAAATCTGATCACATAAAGTAGGGCAATATTGAATTGAGCCCAAAGAATCAGTTGCAAACAAACAAACATACAAATACACAAACATACAGGTGAAACTAATAAAAGCTTATTAAAAAAAGAGACATTGTAACGGTAAACGATAAATTGTAATCAAACAACAAAAACGTTCAATATTCTTTAATCCGTGAATATTCTATCATATGACAGATCTCGCGTTGAACTTTGAAAATGATTTCCTATGTTATGAAATAGTGCACAGTATTTCTGTCGACCCAAAAAAAAAAAACGAAGTAATCAGAATAAAAATAACAATGAGATGGAGCGATTGAACGATTAGATCATAAATTTATAAAATTGGAAAGTCAAGAAACTTTGAATAATACTTATTACGAACAAGAAATATTATAAAAGAAAATTAAAATCCCCCTTTTATTGACGAGATTATGAGAATTTTCGTAAAAAATTAAGTATTGTCGCCGTCTTATAACACTTATCCTCAGTCCGATTTAAAATCCAATAAAAAGGTAGAACATTGTACGCGAAAAGCCCCTTGCGGCTTATTTTGTTGGTCCTCATATTTCGTGCATAGAAACACTATAGGTTCCTCGGAATCTGGTGCATTGCAGTTCCTCGATTTCGGGGGCATGGCATTCTATAACGGAGACTGAGTTAGCCCAAATCTAGGAAGTAGGATGCCCTCCTTCCGTATGTAAGTTTGGTCTGTCGATCTACGGTCGTCTTGAGCATACGAGGGCTAAACACACCGGGACCTACATTTTAAAGTGGATTCCGAACCACTCACAAACACCCACGCCCTCGCAAGTATTCGAACCAGAAGCCTGTGGTACCAAATGCCAGAGAGATAGCCGTTTGGCCACCAGGCCGCTTCTCACAGGTAGGAAAAAATCGACAACAAGGTTTGAAGCTTTTTAAATGAATAAATTCCAGAACTTACCCAATGTTCACTTAATGTATTTTCACTTACCCAATGATCTGGGTTTTTTTTTTTAATTTTTTTTTTTATTTATTTATTTATTTATTTTTGTAGTGACTTTTGTGTCATTGAAACATGGGTTTCTATGAAAGAAATGTGATTGAGTGTTTAAGATTTTCAAAGTTTTTCTTCTGCTTTGCGTTCAACACATCCGTGGCATGTTCATCACGACAATTAGCGCAATTAGCTCAGCTGAACAGGAATCTGCTGATGGTGTTGGGAACTGCAGGTTTCATATTTGACAGGAATTTTACAAATATTACCGGGATGTGTACAGGAGAAACATTACCGACACCGTCGGGACTTATCAAAAATAGCGAAGATTTTCTGTTTTGCGAGCCATAATCTGCCGTACTCATCATTCTGTTTCTAAAATAGTTACTAACATCAGAGTGAATAAGACAAACTCAATTCGTTTTCCGGAAATTCTACAGAGTTCCGTTTCTGTAAAATGCATTCTTCTCCCAGTTCTTTTGCGAGATCAACCATTATATATCATTGGAGATGTTGCGCAACAGAAACTGTGTGTAGATTTATTTAGGTAAAGTGATGCAGATTTTGTTGTTGCTGTTATTGTTGTCGTATCCCTCATGGAAGGAGGGAGGAGGGGTACAACTTCTGTTCTGAGGGAGCACCCGTAGGTAGAAGTCTGACTTCTGCTCCGTGACGCCCTTACAGTCATAGGAGACCAGGACCTACGGCTTAAAGTGGATTCCGAACCACTACAAACATCCATGGCACCGCCGGGACTCGAACCCGAAATCTGTGGTACCGAGCGCCAGAGCGCTAGACACTCGGCCATTCAGGCCCATGCAGATTTTGTAGTGCTCATGAAAGCTTGTATATATGCCAATTCGGGAGTTTCACAAAATCGGTAGATATGAGAGTAATATATCCTGTCTGGCTAAATGCTCAGGTAATAGATGCATTTTAAAGTAGTTACTTAAGAGGAAAGGTTGTCCTTCAGCACTTTAGGATGTGCTTTGGGAATGGTGTCATTACTTTACCTCCATAATTGTAGTAACGAATCTTGCACCATGCTGAAATGCGATCTGTAGATTGCGGTTTAAATTGGATATCTTCAGTAGGACTACAGTCCATGGTATTGGAGTTTACAGCGGTATGTGCAGTGGTGAATTTCTAGAAATTGTGAAAACGGTACGACTTCCTTGACTTACATTCTATACAGCAAAACATAACATACAAGTGGATAACAAATAGAATCGAAAGTAAAATGGCCAAAAATATAAAGGTGACTTACTTATATACGGGTAACTAAAGAAAAATTGTATAAAAAGAAAAAAACATTCAACCTGAAAACGCTAATAAATGGGTAAACTGGGAAATAAATCACGCTAATGTTTACTAAGGGTCAGTTATGGCCTTAGTGGCTAGCTCTCTGGCGTTCGGTACCACAGATTTTGGGTGGCATGGATGATTTAAAAGGATGGCATGGATGTTTGTAGTGGTTTGGAATCCACTCTAAAATATAGGTCGCAGTTTAATACGATTGCAGACAGTAGGGCGTAGAGCCGAAACACTGATCCGTAAAAAGGAAAACATCTCATATTTCGGAATTTGCCAGTAGACAGATGGCCTTAGGCCACCATGTTGCCGTTGGACTATTAAAGAAGGATGCTTACTGAAACTTACGCCCACCTTTACTCAGCGAAATAAGAGTAACTTAATAACGTTGTGTTATAAGATTCAACAAAACAAGAAGCTTTCAGATTTTCATCGCTTTTTAAGTTTAGATTTTATGTTGCGGTTATTCTTTAATGTGGTCTGAATTACTGCACGCTCAGCGTAAAAATTAAAAGCTTTCAAATAAATTATTTTGTATTAAATTGTTCTAAAGGATATTTTATCATGGTTACTTATCAGACAAAAATTTAAATTTTCTGTTATTTATGAAAAACAGTTTTACATTTTCTGTTCAGTTACTTACACTTCATAGCAAGATAATCAAAGTCTGAAAATTGTGAATTCATTTTGAGGGAATTTGGATTCAATTCGGTATTAATCTCCACTAAAATTATGCTGAGATTGAATTTCTTTTCCAAATATAAGAGTAAAAAAGTTTTATTTAGTTGTTAACATTTTTAATATTTGAAAAAAAAAAACTAAAGAAATATTTATTTTTAGACAGAAAATTTATACGGGTGTAAATAATGAATTTTCTTAATAATGATATAAAAATGCCTTCTCTTTCTTATTTCAATAAATACAGGAGGGCGTATACCCTATTTTTATTCCCATCCAACCAATCTTACAGATTTTTTTTTTTATATCCTACATAATCAACATATTTTTCTAATAGCAGTAATAGTGACGAATGTAAAATTCAATGGTAATCGTCTTGTAGAATTTCAATCCTGAAACATTTTTTATCCAAAATAGGATCTGGATAATTAAAGAATATTCTTAAAATAGGATAATCTTAATATAGGATATATCTTAATATATATCCTATATTCTTAATATAGGATCTGGATAATTAAAGAATTATAATCTTCTATCATAAGTTTTCATGTATAATAATAACGCTGCTACTTATACTGAAAACGACAATTTTGTATTTCCAAACATTAAACAAATTTTTCACGACATGATTAGAACGTAAGTCACTATGAGTTCTATCTGTTCTGATACTTAACTTTCAGGCACCATCGGAGGTAAAAACTCCCACTAATCATAGAATCTTCCATTTATTTTTTTGGAAGATTCAAATTTTACTTGGAATTTATCTCAACCAAAACAAATTTCGAAGAATTATTTTTTCAAATATAGAACCATTTCGTTTCTTTTTATTTGTTGGCATTTTAACAGTTAAGATAATGAAATGAACTGAAGGAAATTTGCTGTCAGTCAGGAAAGATGCACGAGTGTATTTAAAGGATACACTTCATACCAATCTAAAAATTGCATTTATTCTCATCGCTATATTTATCATTGTATTAGATTAACATTTTTTTTTATCCTGTGAATCGAGGATTAAAAGCAATGGCGGAACTTGGTGGCTCAACTAGAGAAAATAATTCACTTTTTTGTGGTGTTTGCGGAAAACGATTTTCTGAGAAACGGAAGTTGAATCAGCATTCGCTTTGCCTTTTCAGGAGTAAGGCCTCACGTGTGTGACGTGTGCAATAAAAAATTTATCCGTAAGGGTGACTTTAAGACGCACTTATTAATTCATGAGGGACAGAAATTGCACAAGTGCGAGAGATGTAAAAAAACTTTTAGCCAAAAGGGGCATCTAAAATGTCACATGATTACTCATACCGGAGAAAAGCCTCATGTATGTCCGCTATGTAGAAAAGCGTTTGGACTGGCATCAAATTTAAAGGTGCACCTGAGGACTCACACGAAAGAGAAGCCTTATTCTTGTGAATTGTGCAATAAGACATTTTCTCGGAAGGAAACATTGCAAAACCATTACCGCATCCACACTGAAGAGAAGCCATATGTGTGCGAAGTATGTCAGAAAGGCTTTTCCCGAAAATATAGTTTAACTGTCCATTTGCCTACTCATTCCGAAGAAAAGCCCTTTGGGTGTGCCATATGTCCAAAACGATTTTCTCATAAAAGATCTTTATCGCGTCACGAGAGAACGCATACAAAATAAATGTGTAAATATTCGTCATGGAAAACTTTCCTCAAAATAGACTGTCTTTTAAAAACGAGATTCATAGGTAATTTTACTGTCACGACAAATACAGAGATATTAATTATACGTATGCATTTCATTTCGTGTATTGTTTTAAATTTTTGTGGACCAATATTGTTTTTTATCTTTAATTTTAGCTTTTGACTGCTTAATATGTATTAGAGAAAGTATTTTATGCTTTCTAAATTTTGTGAATGAGTAGGAATAAACGACGTGTAGCTTAGTATTAATCCGAAATGTTTTTTAAGCCGTAATTATGCCGAATTCCATTGCAATATAATTTTCAGCAGTTTGTTATTGACGTGTTGTTTTCAAAATCCACAATTAATGTGCGAGACTTTATACGCATATCCAATATTAAAGTATATACCTAAGTGCATATTTGAACTTAAGCATTACTTTTATTAGTATAACATTCTTAAATTCTTTTTCCAATTTTTAAAATTGAATTTTAATCAATTGATGGCTTAGAGATTAATCAATTGATGGCTATTTTAATCAATTTGTAACTATATGTATTATATATTTGAATAAATATGAACTAGTACTTTATTTTTCCGGTAATTCTTTTAAATTATTGGACAAATCTTTTCAGATGATATCTTAAAATTTTCTGAAGAAAAATTGTATTTTCGCATATTTATTATAAATCGTATTATCTGTAAATGTGTGTAAAAAATATTTTAAATAAAGACATTTATACATTTTTTGTGCCTATATTTTTGTCAGCGTTTGCTAAAATACTTTCAATGGAAATTACAACTGATTCACTAATCTGTGGAAAAAGTGCAATTTCTGCACTAAAAGCTCAAATGGTTACTACAGAAAAACACTGTTTTACTGCATCTTTGTAAACTTGATTTACTTATCTGAATATGAGCAATACACGTCCTGAAAAACATGGATGTCAGAAAATTACAAAGAATGTGGTAATGAGTAATGATACATTCACATAGTGTTAACTTAGTTAAAATTAAATTTTAATTAGAAATTTAATAGTATCTATAAACCCTGATCTGAATTTCGATATATGGTTAAAAGTTTTTGAAAGGAATAGAATAAAAGATTATAATAAAGATGAACTAATGTATATTTAATTACAGTTGGCTAATTCTTTATTAATTTGATTTTAAAGTTACTATTAAAAATTAATACAAGCAGTTATGTATTTGTAATTACAGATGTATTTGTAATTACAAATGTATTTGTAATTGCAAATGAAACTTCCATTTTATATGATTAAAATAAATTTTCTACTAAAAGAAAGCAACACATTTTCAAACTTATGTATAATTATATCCAGAGTAAATTTTGATATATTTGTAATTTTACCAACACTAATTGTGTTATTTTCGAGTTTTGTTATATTCATTATTTAATGTCGCTTGTGCCAGTCAATAAATTTCATCACTGCAGTATTAAGTTAAGTGTAGGAATTAAGAGGTTACTTTGAGAATGTTATATTAATAAATATGTTGTTTTCTCTTGCAGCACCAAAACGCATTTAAAATATTAAATTTATTTAGGAAATAACATAGGACATATTGCTACAGGGGTATCTGTAGCAATATGTCATAACAAACATTTTTGTATTAACATAACATTTTTTGTATCTGTAGGTGCCATAAAATTAAAGTTACACCTCTTCATCAGTAAAAATAGTGGGCATATTTTGTTTTGAATTTCACGTTCAAAAGATATTAAATTCTAGAACCTTCTGACAGATTAAAGGAATTCCACATGAGCATCATTAAAATCTATTTATTGACATGTGTTCTCTAGCGTTTAATGTGTTTATACGAATTGGTGTGGACATAAGCTATTTCACATCAGCGAAATTGCCAGCATTTTGCTAAAACTCATATTAAAGAAACCCGAACACAATTGGATGAATTCTTGGAGTCCTCCATCATGTTAATGCAAATTTGCTCTTGAGCTTTTCAGTTTTGCAGAATGAATCGGATTTTGTGTGTGTGTGTTTCTAACCAAAGGCTGACATTCAGTGTTACCCTTAAATTTTCGAAAAATTTGTAGCACTCTCGTTTTATCAAACATAGTCGCTTTAGATTCTTAATGTTTTTTCACAAGTTAGAAAAGCAGATCTCTTATTAAGCAACACTTTAGCAAAGTAATTCGCGACATTCTCTTACTATCTTAACAGTGAAATGTGTGAATGTTGGTCAAATAAAAAAAAAGAGTCCAAAAACAACTATTGATAGGGTGGATGCATGACTTTTACAACAACATTTGGAAATAATTTTGGAGCACTCATCTTTCTCAATGTAAACCATTGAGATTGGAAAGTTTCAGGAGGAGATATTTTTACCAATAACAGGAGATATTTTACAATAAACAATAGATATATTTACCAATAACACCATGTAATGCAGAAATATAAGTATATGTAGTATTTTTCATCTTCTTATTTTTATTACTAATAATGACATATCACCAATAAATATCTATTTTCTTTCTCTTTTCGCATATTATAATTAGTTACCCTGTCATAGAAAATTCGTTAAGAAATTTAAATAATGGCAGTTCACACTTGGTTAAAAGAGAATATTTTCCAGAATTAGGGTCTATTCTGGGATGTTATCTCATTAAAGATGAAATATGACAAATAATTTTGAAATAAAAGAGACTCCCAAGGAATTTAAAACCGAATTTGAAGATTGATATATTTGATTTGTTTTAGTCATTCTTTTTAGAATTAGTAATGTGAGAGCAAACATCCAAACTACTGCTTAAAACAGAATTTATTTGTAAATTTGACCAAATATACATATATATATTAAAGAAACATTATATTAGTTGAAAAGCCAGACGATAATGAGTTTTATTCGAGTTAAGTATTGAAAAAAAAAATTCAAATGTAAAGAACATGTTCCTTTTCTGGCAAATTATTCAAGAATCTAAATCGAAACATCTAAAGTTATTAGTAATCATTTATAATTGATTTACCAAATATAATCATAACTTATTTAACATCTGATTAAGAATAAGTTTTATTAAAGACATAAAGCTGCATAGACACCAAATTTTAATATAGATGAAAAATTAACTAATAAAATGCAGTAATCGAAGTCACTTAGCATTGTATAAATATTGAATAGGATTTCTAAGTCAAAGCCAGTCTTTTAATATTTTTCAAGCAAGATTGGTAGTTTAAAATTTTATTGTTATAATTAACGCTGAACATTTAAAATCCTTAATAAGCAAAATTGTTCGAAATTATTTGATTATTTAGCCTCCCCCAAAAACCCAACCAATGAGAAGGAATTAAATGTATTCAGATATGCATCGTAATTGATAAAACACATTGATGAATTATTGATTTATTTCTTTTATTTATTGTTCTAAATATGGATTCGAACTAAAAAGGGAAAGATTCAGTTTGAAGAGTGTTTTACGGAAATGCATTCTCCAAAATTTTTCTCAATGAATATAAATTAAAGAAATGAAAATTTTATTTTAAAATTGATTCCTCGCTAACATACATGCTGCATCTTCGTATTCCTGAATAATGGACATAAACATTCACCACTACTATGGAAGACATGTAGCCGATTCAGCGTTATCCAGAGTGCTTATAATATTCTTCACCCATATTATTCTACTACAAATTTCAGCGAACATAATTAAGAGTGGCATCAAGAGATATCATCCTCCTTTTTTATACCTGAAAGAACAACAGTTACAATTTGAATGTAGGCCCCTCTTGATCTTGAGGCCCAAGGCTGAAGCCTAGTTAGCCTATGGGAAAAATCCGGCCCTGACGGCACTATTCAAATATAAAATAAATATTCGAACACAATCTTATTTTTATATACCACTATTTTAAACATGCACTAATTGAACATATTAATACTCGGTTGTCGCCAGCTATAGTCGGGAGCAGGCAGATCTGACCCTGATCGCTCTCGTTCAGCCGACCTGGTCGGAACAGTGCCGATGCTCTTCCGATTCCGTGTTGGACTTTGCTGCTTCCATCGAGAGAGGCACCTTCGCTTCTTCCTGCCGAGTTGCTGGCCAAGCTAGCGATTCGGCGCCCGGGTTTATTCGGTTCTTTCTCCTGACAATTCTTACCTGTAGGGGCTCACTGTCATTAAATTCAAACGCTTCCAAAACTGCGGTACTACAAGGCGTAGTTTGCCCTTTTTTTTTCTCTCTTTTAAATTTTGAGTTCTTAATGAAAAGAGATCTTACTAAAATTATTATTTGCAGCTTTACATAAACTGGTAGCTAAAATTCTCGAAAACTTCCACTAGGCTCGTCTGTGATGAGAGAGCTCTACTTGTAACAATAACTAATCAAATAATTACACACAACATTTTTTTTATTTTTTTATTTCCAATGGCAGATTATGAACAGTTACAGCAAAAAAAGAACAACGAAAAAAAAACATACAACAACAACAAAATAATACAACAAAACATGCTGAAACAGAGCTCATTAATCTAACAATAATGCCAAGTTGCAGATCTTTTATCCACTAAAAAGTGTTACCAGGTGCACCACAGGGAAGTAGATCTTCTGCGCACCCACACACAACATTTACAAAGAAACAAAATTCAAATAATAAAAATATAAAATATGAATATAAAAGGCAGGAATCAAGTGATCGTGTACGCAATCCTAAAATAAGAATATTTTCTGATAACATTAACACGTATTTCATATTATAGAAATAATACGAATATAACCGAACGTCGGGATATCAATAGGTCTGTTCCAATCTAATTTCGCGTTCGGCTCATTGGATCTGTTCGTTTGTATATATTAAATCTGCACTTTATTTATGCAAGAACAAACCAGAGCTTAGTAGCATAAGGTACGTCAATATTTGCCATGGCAATCAGCGAACGTATGAACTATACTTTGGTGCAATTTAATATATACAAACGAACAGATCCAATGAGCCGAACGCGTTGATCTTAGCCTAGTATATTTTTATGTTTGTTTATTAGTCCTATGTGAAGAATTTCTCCTTATTTCTGATTCAGTGTTTTAGTGTTTACTGTTTTTAGAATAGTTCATTCTAATTTTGGTAACAATTTGAATGTAGGCCCCTCTTGATCTTGAGGCCCTAGGCTGAAGCCTTGCTAGCCTATTGGAAAATCCGGCCTTGTCAACAGTGCTCCATTACTAACGTTGTTTGTTATTTAATAAACTCTACTCCGTCAATTAAGGGGATTTGGAGTAATTATTTTTAACTGTTTTTGCACTAGGGAATGTAAAAACCCCATTTCAATTCTACTGGTCATAGGAAGGAAACTACAACATCACGTGTAACTTGAAGATATGCTACGGATGGAAGTAACACTAACCCCACAACGCTCTACGATCCTAAAGAATACTACGATTTAAAGTGGATTATAAAGCATTTCTGGCAATCTAACTATCTCCAATATTCAAGATATTGATTAAATAGTTGATTATTATTGCTATTACTTCTGATACCAACCTTGCTGGCGAATTTGTTATGACAGACTAAATAACTACGGTTTGCGAAAGAGAAGAAAAATGAATATTTAATAGCGATGCATTATTGTTAGGAATAGTAATAGGATGATTAAAAGTTTTGCGTAAACAACTATTCCAAGGATAGATTAGTATTGTCTACACCATCCATGATATTGTAGTTTTCGAAAACGCTATACCAGCCACTGCTTGCAATTCCAGTGAATACCAATGCTACATTGTGATACTGAAAAAGCGCTAATCGGTGTCCAACTGTGTGTGCATATGTTGTTGCGAAATTTAATTTTTTCTATTTAATTTACATAATTTAGTATGAAATGTAAACTCCTTTAAATTCATTTTATCAAAAACGTATTCTTGGAGTTATGTAATAAATGTAGAGTAATTTTTTTGAATATGTAAAATAATTGTTGTTTATTTTTTTTTTAATATAAACCCCTTCGAAGAAAGATTTTTTAGCATTCTATTATTCACACAATTATGTAAAAAATTGGAACTATTTGAAAATCTATATATTATGTTTAAGAAATATTATACATTCGAAAGATCTTCAAAAACATAATAATTTAAATTCAATCGTTGTATCATTAAATTTCATGAGATTTAAATTTAAAAACACTTAACACAATAAAAATTAATACTGTTTCGTTTATTTAAATGCTTATGAATCTCATTTATTTAAATGTTTATGAATCTATCATAAAGCTCCTTGGTGCTTCGGGAACTGTCTCACATATTTCCTAGTAATTGTTGATCGGCTACTTAATCGATCGTTATGGTGGCAAAGCAATTAGCTCATACATGAATATCCATGCTACTATCAAGCAATGTAGAAAAAAGAAAATAATTTCAAATAAGGAAAGGAACTTAGAAAGCAACTTTGCTCTAAGCAGCAAGTAGACAAAGTTTTCTTGGGCTCCAGGCCCTTCCAATCTACAAAAATTTCCATTCCTGATGGCTTGGTTTGGATCCGTTTGTCGCTCTACGCTCATTTTGTGCACACGGGGGTTAAACAGACCAGGAACTACAGCTTAAATTGGATTCCGAACCCCTCACAAACATCCATGGCACTGCCAGGATTCGAACCTGGAGCTGGACCAGAGCGTTGGCCATCAGACCGCGCTATTTCTGATGAAATTGTTTCTCTATTTCGTGACTGCAGACTATTTGCAATATTTTAAGCATATAAAAATATTCTCCAAAAGATTAGCCGAAATTCAAATACAGGAAATAACATCGTATTGTTTCTTTCAATATTTTTTTTAAAATTATAAATGCATAACTTGTAACTCTATAAACTTTAAAGGAGTAACTCTTGAATAATGATATTGGAATTGAAAATAAGATAATTCTATGAGGAATCAATTTGATGAATCCGGAAGTTAAGGTAATTAGGTGATGAATTACAATCAATATATATATATATATATATATATATATATATATATATATATATATATATATATATTGTGATTCGAGCTGGGAGATGCATGTAAATTTGATTGATTTGTGGTACATTTCCCGCGAGCAAAATGCTGCTACATAATAATAAAATTAGAATCAAAAGAACGTTTAATATGTTTTGTGGAAATTCTTTTACTTTCTGTTGTTACATTGGTGATTTTACAAAAGGAAATTTGTTGAATACAAATCGATTAAAAGGCGATGTAAACAGATTGCATCGGAGTCGGGAATTGCAAGTGCAAACACAAATAAAAAATTAGTGTAACCTTTTTGTGTTAAAAATTAGTGCACTTGCAATTTTATTAGTGTTAGAAAAAAGATTTCCATTGCAGATAGTTTTGATAACATTGTAAATTTTACCATAACTACCAGCGATATCACAATTATCGATAGTTTTAGCACTTAGTTTTAACAGCGATATTAGACTTTTAAAATGATCTTCTGTTAATTAAATTCGATCTATAATACAAGAAACAATGACATACGTGAATGAAATGAAACGCCCGGGTTTTTTTTTTTTTTTTTTGTTATTAAATGCAACATTTTCCTGCAGAAACTTTGCATAAAATATATTGAAATAATATATATTGCATAAAATAAATTGCATAAAATATATTGATATATTAAAAAAGGATTATTGCCGCTTTAATCTGATTATACATAGAGAATTAATGGAAGTCTGTGATGAAATGTTACGAGTGATAAATTTAGAGGAAGCAGTTAAATATTATCTATTGACATATTTAAACCATTTATGTTTCTTAAAAAATATTATTAATAAACGATTTTAAATTATTATTTGAAGGAGAAATTTATCTGCTCATGATAAATCGAAAAAGAAAACATATTGCGTAATACAGAAGACAGGTCTAAATATTCAACTGGTTCTATTTTGATTCAACAACAACAAAAAAGAACCAATCAGCGTAGAAATGTCTCTTGGAGTAATTATTTTTTTTTAAATGAGTTTTGGGGGGAAAAAGGCAGCATGGTTTGATAATACATGTCTTCGACAAATCAGGTTTCAATTTATTTAGATAACGGGAGAAATCTACAAGGAATGCGCATTCCTCACACTCACTCATCATTTTTTAGATGGTTGCATGCGTTTCATTTTGTGACCGTTAAACTTGAAATGCTTTCTTCTATATCGTAAAATAATGTATTTTCCAATTTTCAGCTGTCTATCCTCATTGAAGAAAAAAATAAGGGCGTGATAATGTATCTTTCGACCCATTGCCCATTCACAAGATGAGAATTGGAAGAAAAACATATAAGACCAAAAACAAATAATTTATAAATGACAAGAAAAAACAGTGGCAATGTGTTCCATACATTTCAGCAGTTTTAAACCGAATTCTTTATCCTTCTATACATGCAGGCTGAATGAAGCAGCTGTAAATCCGCATGAAGAACATTTTATGATCATAAATAATTCAAACATAGCCAAAAGTAAAAACTTAAAATAAGTTTTATTTCAAGCATTAATTATATTTTATATTTAAATACAAATAATTTGTCAATTGAAATTATTATAACAATTTTTTCATATTTGCTTACTGCAATATTTTCATATTTGCAGTAAGCAAATATGAAAATATCATCAAAACTGATTCGTCCGATATATGAAACAAATCAATTGTTACAGAATGAAACATAAATCTTCATGAAATTCTGCTTGTATAAAATAACCTCTTCAAACATTAAAATTTCATTTAAAAAAACACATAATACTAATTAAAACTTTTACATGGAAAAAAGCCAAATATAGAAATATTAAAACGATGAAATTAAGTATTGTGTAGCATAAAAAGGAATTTTAAAATTAATGCCCATACATGCACACTAAATGTACATTTTCAAATACTTATGTATTATTAAAAGGGAAAATTACAATATGAATTCAATAACAGTCTCATTCTAGCTTTATATGCAAACAACTGTTCATTATTTGTCTATAATACAGGAAAATTCTGTACTAATTACACAGTCCAATGTCAAAAGCCAGAATAATCACCTTTGGCAGAGAGGACCACTGCGAGACATGAAGAAAGAGAGTCAATTAGGTTTCTGAAGGTGTTCACTGGAATGTTGTGCCATGCCGACTCCAGTGCCGCGGCAAGCTGCGCTCGATTACGCGGTTGAGCATCCATGGCGCGAACAACCCGATAGAGGTGGTCCTACAGATTCTCGATTGGATTTAAATCCGGTGAGTTTGCTGGCCAGGGGAGTACGGTAAACTCATCCTGGTGCTCTTCGAACCATGCACATACACTGCGAGCTGTATGACATCTCGCATTATCCTGCTGGTAGATGCCATGATTCTGAGGAAAAATAATTCGCATGTAGGGCTGGACATGGTCCGCAAGGACAGATGCGTACTTGTGCTGATCCATCGTGCCTTCCACAATGATGAGTGCACCCAGTGACTGCTAGGAAAACATTCCCCAAACCCATAACGCTCCCTCCTCCAGCTTGGATCCTTCCAGCAATTGTTGCAGGGTGTTTGCTTTCAGACGTTTCACGCCGTATACGCCAACGTCCATCAGTTCGATGGAGCATAAAACGTGATTCATCGGGAAAAGCCACCTGTCGCCACTCTGTGGACGTCCAGTTACGGTACTGGCGTACAAATTCCAGCATTCGTCGCCGATGAACAATAGTCAGCATAGGTGCGTTAACCAGGCGTCTGCTGCGGAGGCCCATGCGCAGCAACGTTCGCTGAACCGTTGTTGAGAATACACTCTTGGTAGCCCTTTGGTTCATCTGGGCGGTCAGTTGCCCGTCTATTCGTCCGAACGCATCTCCGTAGCCTTCGTTCGCCTCTGTCATCTATAGCCCGTGGTGCATCACATGTGCCCCGCCGCTGATTTTGGATATTGCCATTTTGCCATGCACGGTATACTTTTACCAGGGTGGCAAGCGAACAATTCACAAAATTAGTCGTTTCCGAAATGCTTCCACCCTTAGCCCGAAAGCCAATAATCATGCCCTTTTGGACGTCGGATAAATCGTTACGTTCTGCATTACGCCAAAGATTGAAATGGTTTCCGATGCACTAGGACATCCTTTATATACACTCCACTGCAATGTGCTGCCACCTGCCTTTTGTGATTGGTTATTTCATGTTGACGTCGAAAGTAGGTGGTGGTCACATTAATGTGACTGGACTGTGTATATTGATTCTTTCGATAACCAAAATAGTCCACTCAACATTCAACAGTATCAGACAAAAATATTTCTAGTGTTTAAAAAGCCACACACGGTACTTGAATAAAAATTAACATTTATGTTTAAAAGGAGGATGTATCATAATAAAATTAAAAAAAATAATGAATTAAATGATAATTGCATACATACGTAACTCATTCCGTATTTGAATTGAAATTTCACATTTTTTAATACGGTTTTTCTTCTGTATGGATGCAATAATGTCTTCGCAAATGATGCTTCAAAAAAGGTCTTTTTTTCGTGTGGGTTCTCAAATGTCGCCTCAAATCTGATGAAGTGTAAAAAGCTTTTTCACACAAAGCACATTTCGCTGAAATTTATTTCACAATTAGGACGAGTCTCTTCAAAAGACATTATATAATTTGCAGATTAATGTGTATTTCTGAAGAATTGTTGATTGTGGGCA
>BPLQ01006495.1:0-21255 GCA_021605075.1 Caerostris darwini | reverse complement strand
AAGTCATTCGAGGGGGGGGTGGGAATGGGGTTCCGTGTCCAAGAAGGATTTAGCCCCAATTACTAGTAAATGAAGAGAATTAGCGGGGATGTAAATTAATAAAAAGATGGTAGCATCATTGGGCGCGGTCAGTACTTGGGTGGGTGACCACCTGGGTGGGTGACCTGCGTGCCGTTGGCAAATTTGGGACCTGAATGGCCGAGTGTCTGGCGCTCGGTGCCACAGGTTTCGGGTTCGAATCCCGACGGTGCCATGGATGTTTGTAGTGGTTCGGAATCCACTTTAAGCCGTAGGTCCCGGTCTTCTATGACCGTAAGAGCGTCACGGAGCAAAAGTCAGGCTTCTACCTACGGGTGCTCCATCACAACAGAAGCTGCTTCCTTCCCCTTCAATCATGAGTCCATATGGGCTCGTGGGCTTGGCCAGCCAAGTGGGATAAGAAACAACAACATAGTAAAACAAAAAAATTGAAACAAAAATAATAACTCGTTATGTTTCATTTTTACCCTCCAAAAAATGTCTATGGTGGTTCTAAATCTAATATGGGGATACATAATTTAATATGCGGCCAGAGGAGTTTCTAAAGTGCAGCAAGTGAATTTCCAAAGTGGCCAGCAAGATCGTTTGGGTTGGCCACTCCTGATATAAGAGATGGGATCTATTATATTACAAGCCACTGTTATAACGAACAAGGTATTCCTTGTGATTTCATCTATGATTGGAAAAATATGTAAATTGATGCCTAAATTGACGTCGTAAAAGTCTTCAATTCTTCCTTTTTAATCTTCGATTCTTCTTTGTTGATTCTCTATGACACCAAAGTTAATTTTATTTTAGATTTAAAATTACACAAAACGCTGCAATTAAACCGTAAAATGCATTTTATTTATTAGTGGGTCAAAAATTGGTTGGTTTTAGTAAGACAAAATTAGAAAACAATTATTTATCTGCGAGATTCCATCACATTTGTTTAATAAAAGAACACATACAAAATGCGCAAACTCTTTATTTCGCAGAGTGGCGCCATCTGTTATCGTATCTCGCTTTTATTTAACAAATTGCTATTCAGGGAATAAATGTAGCAGACTATTTTTAATTTAATAGAAGACAAATTTAAATACATATTTTTCTAAACTTGAATTGAAATTCAGTTGGAGAATTTCAAATAAATAATAATTATTTATAATAATTATCAAATCACAATCATTAGAAATATTAATAATTATCAAAATAATAATTATTAATAATAAATTTGCATATTATTGCTCTGTTCCAAATTTAGTATTAAATAAATCTAAGTATGATTGTTAGGCTTAAAATTCAAAAAAAAAATCTTTATTTCAATTATTCCTTTTGATTTGTGTTAAATGAGTTTAAATTATATATTGTGTGTATTATAAGTGATTTTTAAATTATTAATAAGTACCATGTTAAATTTATAGAAGTTCGTTGAAAAGAAATAAGCTGTCAACAATGCCTAATAGAATTCTTCTTCTAATTCTTCATTCAGAATTTCAAACATTGTATACATTGTAATACTTCTACAATCTAAGGTAAGGGAAAATGAATAATTCACTTATAATTCTCTTATTGCATCTAATTACAAAATAAAGGTATACAAATAGATTCAATTAAATGTAGGCTTAAGTAATAATAGGCTTTTCCTACATTCTCTTTTTCTAATTAATTAGGCTTTCAACTAGATTCAATTAAATAAAATAGATGATCAAATAGATTAAGTAATATAAAAAATCAAATAGATTCAATTAAATTTAGGTCTAGGTAATAATATGCTTTTCCAACCTACTCTTTTTTTTTTTTTTATCATTTACATTATATCTTTTAATAACAATGAATACTAATTTTTATTCGTCCTGATTTTGCAATAAAATATTTCGAATTTGAATTAACTTATGCATGACTTACTGCTCTTGTTAAATGAACATCTTTCAGACCGAATCCTCGGAGAAATTGGTATTCTTCGTCTAAAGTTCTCTGTGTGATCGTTGGGTCATCTCTACTGACAGAGAAATTCGCATTATCTTCAGCAAACCTTTTGAAACAAAAAGTAACTATAACAATCAAATTAAATGGAACACTTTCAAGCCAATCGTCATGCATAGTTAATTACAAAAATTATAAAAATATTAATGATATATATTTTTTACAGAATGACCTTTGAATGTAATTTTGGTATCATTGGAAAGTTCAACTTTGACTTCACCTTTTTTAATACGCTTTTATTAGCTTCACCTGTATGTCTGTATGTTTGTATGTATGTATGTAACTGACTTTTTCCCCTGGAGATCTGTTTCTCCTCATATACACTATTTATGCTGCAAAGAAACATTTACAGGCATCTTTCAGAAAGAAAATAGTTATTTCACCTGAATGTTTGTTTGTCTGTTAAACTAAAAAGTAAAAAATAAATTAATAGTTTAAAAAAACTAAAAAACACGCTTTTAGAATTTAAAAATAAATAAAAAAATCACGCTTTTAGAGTTAATCAAACTAAAAAGTAAAAAATTAATTAATAGTTTAAAAAACTAAAAAACACGCTTTTAGAGTTAATCAATCTAAAAAGTAAAAAATAATTGTTAACATAAGAATAAAATGACTGACGAGAAAATGAATGTCATTGTTCTAAAAGCGTGGGGTGCTTTGTATGACATTTTTAAACTAACTCTGCATTTCGGAATGAAACTAGTGAAAAATTATAACGATTGATATCGAGCACCCCACGCTTTTAGAACAGTGACATTCATTTTCTCGTCAGTCATTTTATTCTTATGTTAACAATTATTTTTTACTTTTTAGATTGATTAACTCTAAAAGCGTGTTTTTTAGTTTTTTAAACTATTAATTTTGTTCAACAATATTGATGTCGAAAACACTTAAATTCACATCTTTTTTCTTCCTAACGGATCAAGCCTTTCCTAACATAAAAGGGGAATTCCTTTAAGGGGAGGTGAAAGGTGTAATTCCTATTCGGGGATCAAGAATCCTCATGCTTCTACCCGTATAGTGAGAGTCTGTCAGCAAATAATGTTATTCGGAGAAGAGGGATAAAAAAACAAATTATGTTTCGTTAGATATTAATATGGGGCCTGATAGCCGAGTGACTAGCACTCGGTGCGACAGGTTTAGGGTTCGAGTCCGGAGGTGCCATAGATGTTTGTAGTAGTTCGGAATCCACTTTAAACAGTAAGTCCCAGTCTAATATGACTGTAGAGCGTTGGGCGTAGGACTGACAACCCTAACCAGTAAAAAGAAAATATGTCCTGTCTCGAAATCTGCCAGTAGGTCCACCATGGGGTTATTGAGCCAATGAAAAAGAAGATTTTAAAATAAAGGACATCGAAAATTTGAAAGAAAAAAAAGAGAAGATTGCTTCACATCCAAAAAACACATTAAATTTTACATGAATGATGATTTTTGAATAGAATTTTTACTCAAAAACAAATAATTGCCGAACATTCCCGAGTATAGCCCGTGCATAAACCAAGAATTTCTAGAACTTTTTCTAAAACTAAATTACGGGGTCAGGAATATTTTTTTTTTTTTTTTTTTTTTTTTATTTTTTTGTTTAATTGCGTCGAGAACTGGGTCGTATTGACCATGTCCCTGTGAGCAGCCAAGTGGACTGCACCGACGAACGCTGTTACTCATTTAGCACTACTCAGAGGGCACGTGTAGCTTGAAGATATGCTACGGACGCATGTAACACTACTCCCATAACACTCTGCGGTCCTATTAGACCGGAATCTACGATTTAAATTGGATTCCGAACCCTTTCAAACATCCATGGCACCGCTGGGGCTCGAACCCGAAAACCCTGTGGCGCCGACCGCCAGATCACTAGTCACGCAGCCATCAAGCAGTATTCCTGAACTTAAAAACCAAGAGCCGATAACTCCAAATTCACGTAAATAGAGATATTATTGTTGTATAATCTAACCACCTATAGAATGAAAATTTGGTACGGATTCAAGCACAGCGGTGTAATAGCGGATGAATATAATTTCAAATGGGTTTTAGTTACAATAAAAATAATATTTAATAAAAAATATATAATAATAATAATAATAATAGTATAATTAATAATAATAAAATAAATAAATAATAAAAAAATAATTAATAAATTAATTTTTTAATAAATTATATATATATAATAAAATTTTTAATTGCATAATATCAAAAAAAAAAAAAAATATTCACAACAACTATTAAACTTTCCTTTTAAAATTATATTACATTATGAATCTCTAATCTATATCTATTAGATACAGATTATAGATTAAAGATACATAAGGTAATATAATTTTGATAATAATTCCATATCTATTATCTATTATATTCTAGTCATATAATCTAATATCTATTATATGACTAGCCTAACTAACTCCTCCTACACCCCCAAATAAGAAATCGATTCGTCCCGTTTCCTCTTTAAAGCAAATGTTTTTCTTACATTTCGACTGAATAGCTGCTAGTATATTTTCTTTCACAAAACCTATTACCTTACAATGGGATGCTTTCTGGCCGTCAATGATACAGATCCAGTGAGAACACTGGAATAGGGGCAGGTCTCGAAATGAAGTCCTCTCTGCAGACATTCTTCATAAATGGCGTCATCTTCCACCACATGGTAGCCATGGCCCACTCTTTCGACAAGCATGTCTCTCATGGCAGTGAGCACATTTTTTGCCGGACCAGCCTCTCCAGCATGGGCCGTGCGATGGATGCCAGCTTTGGCTGCACCCTGTGGCAAACAGAACACAAACATTTTATAGTATTCAGGTGCATAAACAAAAGAGTTTATGTTGTTGTTGTTCTGATGCAGCTGGCAATACGCAGACATTTAATCTCTATGCCATAAGCAAGACTGCGCAGCTGTTACTCATTTAGTGCTACCCAGGGGGAACGTGTAACTTGAAGATATGCTACGGACGCGTGTAACACTACGCCCACAACGCTCTACGATCCTATTAGACCGGGGCCTACAGCTTAAAGTGGATTCCGAACCACTACAAACACTCATGGCACCGCCAGGGCTCGAACCCGAAACCTGTGGTACCGAGCACCAGAACAAAAGAGTTTATTAATATATGAAATGAGTTATCCGTTTTTTCATAAACGTCCTTTACAGATATAAATAAATATGCTTAGGAGTTTTTAATGTATATTTTAGGAATAAATAACGTCTGTTTGTAACAAATTTTAAACTTTTATTCCTTACTTAATAATAATAATATTATAAAAAAAATTTGTATATATAAAGGAAGATTACAATTAAAGGCCCACTTTCAAAATACTGTAAAAAAAGAACCACTCGTCTCAATGAATTCAAATTTGAATTGAAGATACTTGAAGAAGGGGGTAACGGTACGGTATCAAAAAAAAAGTTCCAAAATTACTATATAGTAATTTATCTTTTATATATACAGTATAGTAATGTATCTTTTGTATGTACATCATTTATTATGCTAGGTCATGTACTTGATTAACATTCTAGCTCTCATTGCCACAGGTTTCGGATTCGAGTCCCGGCGGTGCCATGAATGCTTTTAGTGGTTCAGAATTCACTTTAAGCCGTAGGTCCCGATCCATGTGACCGTAGAGAGTCACAGAGCCCAATCCAAGTTCTCTCTGACCCACATCAATCCCAAACTGTAAAGGGGCAACTCAGCTCTAGGCACAGTGATGTGATGTGGCGTAGTAGCAGAAGCAATAGTATCTTTTCAAGAAATCATTTCTGAACTTTGTATTTCTATGTAACTCAGAGTCGTCCAGGTAAGTTTAAAAACCTGGCTCTGAGAAACAATGTAGATATCAATTAGAAACAATATAGCCTTTTGCTCTTTCTTCTGCTAAACCTTGCTTTACTATTCATTATAAACTCAGAATTTACATAAAATACGTTCAATAATCATTATTCTATGTAAGAATATTTTTCACCGTGCATTATTTTCAAATATACAACCTGAAAAGCAGCCACAATTTCTGGTGCAGCTAAACCAGTTGCTTCATCTCCGGCGACATCTATTCCAACAACTCCATCATTTTGGAACTCAATACACAGTTCAAGAACATCGTTAGACCATTCTGAAAATTAGAAACAAATCATTGGCGATATAAAGCTAATTTTTATGAGATATCATGAATACAAACATATTTTATGTGCTACAGTATAACTTTATTTAAGATTAATTAAGCAGTCGATAAATAGGTGTGTTATTACTGGGAATCAAAATATCTACTATATTTAAACTTAATAGCAAGTGTGGGAAATCGATCAAAAAAATTCCGACTTTTAAGTCGAGTTTTTTTATACCGACTCCCGACTTCTGCATCTTTCCGGTATTTTTATGTGCTAGGATCTTTACTAATGAATTTAGATGAATTTGTGAAATAAATTCAATGACTTTTATTTAAACCTTCTTTCCGTAAAAAGATTTTGTATTAATTAAGTACTTTTTACAATACTTTGTAAATCCAATGCATTCCTTGTATGGTTTTTACAACTTTAAAGGTTTAATATTTGCACAACCTAAAAGACATCTTTGTACTCTAAATTTACTATAAAAATTACAATACCAAATTAACAGGTACCAAAATATTACAACAGTAAAGACAGAGTAAAATATAACTATATACTCGTATTTTAATCCCAAAGATACTATATTTGTAATACAACAAATATTTGTTCCTAAAATTAAAACAGCTTTTTGAAGATGTTCATTCATTATTGATCTAATATAGCTTTGTATAAGTCTCAATGCTGAGAAGAATCTTTTGACGCTAATTTTGATTGCTGTTAAAGCAGCAACCGTTTTTTTTTTTTTTTTTGCTAGTGGTTGTATCATTGAAGAATACAAATGAATTGCCTTTTTAACTTTTCATTTTAACATTAATTCTCAGAATTTTGAAAAAATAAAAATAATTTTTATAAAAGAGTCGGAGGTCGGATTTTTATACCAAATCCTCCCCGATAACAGAAAATAAAATATTTTAAGTTTGGTAAATTTTATTTAAAAAAATCTAGAATTAAAGGTTTAAGATTTTAAATAATTCGCCTTAATAAATAAATTGATTTATCAAGAATTTATCAAGATTTATCATTTTTTGAGAATTTACTTAATTATCCTTTAATCTGATCATCTTCAGTGGCGCAACAGCCCCATGGTGGGAAAAGGCCGTCTGAGTGCTGACAGATTTCTAGACATGAGATGTTTTCTTTTTACGGGTAGTATTGTCAGCATTATTCTCAACGCTCTACAGTCATATTAGAACTGGGACCTACGGTTTAAAGTGGGTTCCGAACCACTTACAAACATCTATGGCACCGCCGGGACTCGAACCCAAAACCTGTGGCACCGAGCGCCACAGATCTAAACACTGTGCCGTTTAATCTGATAGCATTTTTATTCAATAAGTTTGTTTGAGAAATATATTAAAAACTAATATTTATATTTTCTATCTTATTATTTTTATAATAACATAATAAATTATGTCAATCAATTTTTAATTCTGTTCCCATCTATTGGAATAAAAAATTTGATGGCAATAAAATAAAAATATTTTATTTAGTTAAAAAAATAGTTTGAACATGTTTTAATTAAATTTATTACAGTAATTATAGCGGTAATAGTTGCTGTATTTCTTAGTTATTATTACAGAACTATCCTTTTCATTGAAGACTGACAACATTAAAATATTGAATTATTTTTCAATATGACATTCAGGGCCGGATTTAAATGAAAATAGGCCCTAGGCTATTCCACTTATGAGGCCCTTTCACCTCCCATTTTTAAGTTTGTAAATTAATTATGTCTGCTTATTATTCATATGTGTAGAATTTCTCCTTATTTTTGATTCAGTGTTTTAGTGTTCACTGTTTTTAGAATAGTGTAATTCTAATTTTGCTAACAATTTTAATGTAGGGCCTTCTTGATCTTGAGGTCCTAAGCTGAAGCCTAGTTAGCCTATAGGAAAATCCGGCCCTGGGGACATTAAAGTAGTGGTAATAGTTACTGTATTAGCTTTTACATTTCAATAAAACAGATAAATTGTTAACTACAACTAATAATATTCTTTTTGTCAAAAAAAAAAAACTTTTCATAAGTAGCTAAAATTATATAAACTGTCAAAAGTACTGCGATAGTTAAAGATGAAAACTACTTTGTAACAAACTTTTTTTAGATTAACAGAGCAGATAAAATGTTCGAGGGCCACTATTTCAATGGATTCAACTGAACTTTACTTGCCAGGATGAGATCTTATGCAACACAAAATGCTTCTCATTGAGATGTTGAAATCAGCAGATCCTCGTACAAAACCTCTATTCACGCACCTAACCACCTCCCTGGGAGTTAGAGGACCCGTAGACGCCTTTATGGGACTGTGTGTGGTAGAGAGCAGATGAGGATTGTACCGGACTTCAGAATAGAGTACCCCTTGCTTCGCAGAGTCTGCGCAGAATTCATAGGCCACTCTTTCAATGGCTTCAGCATCGCCGCTGAAATTAAACTGATGATTAGCACCTAGATGGTATGAACAATAGTTGATATTAGGTTAGTTATTTGTGAAAAATAAAACAACGTAAAATAGTCTTTTCCTTGGAGTGCAAGTTTTTATACATGATTTTTATTTTAAACTGGGAGTTATGTTCATTCTCTATAGCATAGATTGATCAAATGCTTATTAAGTTAATTCCTCTTCCATACATGGCGACCTGATGATTAATTGTCTAGCGCTCTGGTCCTTGGTACCACAAGCTTCAGATTCGAATCCTTGCGGTGACATGAGTGTTTGTTTGTGATTTGGAATCCACGCTAAACTGTAGGTCCCGGTCTAACTAGCCTAAAGTGTACAAAAAAATGACCGTAGAGGGACAAACCAAACCAACATTTCCCAAAATGTATTTAAAATCGAATGATTTCATTCCTACCTATACTTTTTAGCACTTTTCGAAGGTTTTTGTAACAACCACTTTGTAAAAAGTGCTTTATAAATTATATAATTTCATAATTAAATAAATTAGCATCTAGAAAATACTATATATTCATTGTATATATACTATATATTATAAGTACTATAATTATGTGTTCCTGTATATATATATATATATATATATATATATATATGTGAGTTATATGTTCATTTATAAATTATTTTAAAACTATGTATTCATTTCATAAATTTTTCATGAATACATAGCATTAGAAGAAATCGATTTATGTTACTGGTCGAAAAATTAGCACTATTCAATACGTATTCAAAACTTAAAACTTTCGTATTATATTTCAATTTTTCATTGCTTTTAAAAACAAGTTTTTTTAAATAATATTATTTTTTTGAAATTAATATGAAATTGTGAAAGTATATTATTAGGTTAATTTGTGGATGATATCTTTTTAGATTTGTAAATATCTTTTATTATCATTATATTTATTTTTTCGTGATATTTGTACTTATATATTATGATTGGGTGATTATAATTAAAGTCCCACTTTCAAAATGATGTAAAAAAAAAAACACTTATCACAATAAGTTCAAATTTTAACCGAAGATACTTGAAGAAGGGGGAAATTGTGCAGCATCAAAAAACAAGTTCCAAAGTGTATTAATACATGGCGCTGTAACCGGCATGAAGAAAGGGAATTCGCTGACAGTGATATTTTGAATCGAAATTACAACGTATTTGGCATGAGTTGCACAGTAAACCAACTGTAGTGTTCAATAGGCTTGATAAATTCGGTTTTTTGATGGAAAAAATGGCTTCCAAGTCATTCAACAGTTTTGACACTATTAGTGGAAAGCCCATCCACCACGGCTAGGTCATATCGAATTGGATGGGAAAAATCGGTGGAACTTTTTTTGATGTCATTCCTTTTCCCCCTTCTTCAAGTAACTTCAGTTCAAATTTGAACTCATTGTGACGAGTGGTTCTTTTTTTACAGCATTTTGAAAGAGGGACTTAAATTAATCTTAATCACCCTGTGCATCTATACTATATAAATAAATATTATCTTACACTAAGATTGGTGAGAAGATGGCAAAAAGTTTCAGAAAATCCGCCAAATCTGTTGGAAACTTTATGGAGCAGGCTTCGTAAAGATCCTCTAAGGTTTTGACATTAAGAGGAATCCCTTTTTTTCTAAAATCACAAGTAACATATTCAAATAAAAATATATCAAAATAACTGTTTTATTTATTTTTTTTATTTTAATTTAAAAAGAAAATTTGCTTTGTTATACGAAATATTTTCGAAATGCTTTTTATAAGTCATATTTTTCATTTAGATATTCTGCACTTAGAAATTAAAATAAAAATATATTATATATTTTTTTTTCTGCAGTTACAAGTTATTTAAAAAGATATATCTGTTTAAAGAAATTCTAAAATTGTTTTTTCAAATGAATTATTCTGTTTTAGTTTAGGGAATTTAGTAGGGAAACGAAAATTCCTAAAATATGGTGCCAGATAGAATGCCGCAGAAAAAAATAACAGAATTGATAAAAGTGTTCTTTTTCCAACATATAAGAACTCTTTGCTCGTCAAATTCTTACAAAGAATTCAATTGATGCAATAGGAAAGTAATTGATAATCAAGAATGTTATAGCTGTAAAAGTGCTAGAAGAGAATAAGCTGGCAATTTAATCCTAAAATTAATTCTTAGAAACTTCTTTTCCATATTTAGATTGAATTTATGTACAAACTACTGCAAATAAGTTAATATATATTTATATATTCTGCTGTGATTGTATAAATAGTGTATGTAAATAAAAGACATCATTAATAATAAAAAGCCTAAGTTCAATTCAGTTCCTAGCTTTCATAATAAAAGTTGCTTACGTAATAGTTAATTTAATTGAAACAAATTGATCATTTTAAACTGATGGTAAATTCACTAATGAAAATGGAAATGATTAAAACATTAATCCTTTTGAATTTATTAAATTATTTAAGTAAACTTGATTGATATAAAGTACCTTAATAAAAAAGGCAATGTAATTGACAACAATTCCGTTCTTTAAATGTAGCCCAAAAAAAGCCAAAAGGATGTCTGGTTATCATTAATTTATACGTTAAAAGTTTTGAAATATTAGATATCCTAACTTAAACTTTTATCAGATTAAAAAAAAATTGACAGAGTAAAAAGCGAAATCTGAACACATCAAAATTAAAAATAAATACAGAAGAAAAACAACTAAAATGTACCATTTAACAATACAAAATTAAAACTTGACTTACTGAGCAAGCTCCCATATTGTTGTAAGCCGAACAGATCCCCCTAAATGTACGTGCAGTTCAACCTGTACTCAAATATAATGATATTATTTAATTTGGAAATCCAAATAAATGTCTAAAAAATAAAATATTCCAAATAATTTATATAACTAAAAAAAAAAAAAAAGGATATTTTTATTAATATTTTCTTTCTTACATTATTCGTTTTTTTGCGTCATGGATACAAAAATTTCAATTTAATGTTTTTTTTATTTATTTTTATTTTTTAATTTTTTTATCATTCTAATTCATTATATTCGCTTATATTAAATACCGAAGCGTCCTGCTACAGTGTTGGGTTTTGGAATTTATAAAGCATAATCTAAACCTGGAGTGCCTGATAGCCGAATAGGTAGCGCTCTGCTGCTCGGTACCACAGGTTTCGAGTTCGAGTCCGGCTGAGCCAGGGATGTTTGTAGTGATTCGGAATCCACTTTAAGGCGTAGATCCCGGTCTAATAGGATCGCAGAGCGTTGTGGGTGTAGTGTTACTCGCGTCTGTAGCTTATCTTCAAGCTACATGTCCCCCCTGTGTAGTGCTAAATGAGTAATAGCAGTGCAGCCGTTGCTTATGGCATAAAAATAACTGTCTCTTGTATTGCCAGCTGCATTAAAAGAAAAAAAATCGAAACCTGGTGAACAAACCATCAAATTCGGTATTTAAGCAATACCACCTGTTAGTATATGCCGGGGTTTGATTTGTCGTTCTATTGTCATTTTGTGCACACTTTAGGCTGATTAGACAGGGACCTACAGTTAGTGGATTCCGTACCTGGGAAACATCCACCCCACTGGCAGCATCCGAACCTGAAGCCTGTGGAATCAACGGTCAGAGCTCTAGCCAGTTGACCATTACGGCGCTGATAGGTTGGGGATGAATTGCAATAAGCATTAAATATGCAGACCAAAAAGTTCTTCCATTTACTTGAGGAGCAAAATGCCAACCTCAAGGAGTTCTTTAGCACTATTCATTTCAAATTGTGGGGATACATTGTGTGGGTGCAATATAGCAGACATCCATGTGGTGTACACTTGGATGTCTGCTACTGTTCTACCGTTCCAATAGCGAAGAACATCAAGTCTTAAGTGCTTACTTATATTCGAAAACAACACGTTTTCTTAGCTCAGCAACACAAAATTATAAGAACACGCAGTATTATAAAACAATAAATTCCGTATTAATTGTGAGATGTTTTTTCCCCCCGCTCATGGCTGTTCTAGTTTGCTAACGAATAAATAATAACAGCTAAATAATGGTGCTAATTTTTAAATGCTTCGCAATGGAATTAAAAGGGAGAAAATTAGTATTAGGTTTGGTCAATATTTGGTATAAATATCTGCGTATAAATATAATATATAAAATAAATAATTGCTTAAAATATCTGCGAATTTAGTTTCGCATTTTTTATTTAATTTTTCATAATATGACTCATTTTGAATCATAGTTTAAGAAATATTCAGTATTTTTCAGCAACTATTATCTTAAATATAATTAAACTATTTCTTACATTATTCAGTGAAGGAGTGTTTTAGTATTCTTGTGTATTTGTCACTAAATATGTATTCTAACAAAATCCGGCATACTTCGTCCTGACACAAAAAAAAAATATTAAAAAAAAAAAAAAATGCATTGTAGAAAATTACATATCGCGGATATATTCTCCATCTTCCAATAAATGTGCATAATGATTTTCATGGATATCTTTTGAAGTGCATATAAGATGAAATGCAGCAACATCGTCTGGTGGCAAGTAACAGTAAAGTGGATAGCGCGAACCTATTTTCCAGACGCGAATACATATTATTATCAATTTTCATAGCGATGGGTTGAACGGCATAGAAGTCGATATACTACATCACCATCTGGTGGCAACTTACAACAAAGAGGATAGCATAAAATCATTCTACATGTTTTGTCAAACACACACAAAAAAATTTCATCAAAAGGGTCCAGCCGTTTAGGAGGAGTTCAGTGACAAACACACGTGCAGAAGAACCCGATTGTAGCGACAGGGTTAAATTATGAATCTAAACCACCCAGGGCCCGCCTCAAATACATACAAAAAAATTTCATCAAAATCGATCAAACCATTTAGGAAAAGTTCAGTGACAAACACACATACAGAGGAATTATATATATATATACGTATATATAACTGTACAAAACAAAATTTAACTTATGGTACTATTTGAAAATTGTAGTCATTTAAACTAAGGTGAATACCACGACTTCTGCATATTAGAGAGTTTTTGCATACCGTACGTTAGTTACCGTAGGACGTCCATTAGCTTTTTCTCCCTAGCGCGCATGCTCAGTTTCCTATGAGTCTCTATTGTCTAATATTTCGGGTTTAAATGAAAATCGTTTGAAAGTTAGTAAAAAAAAATCACCATGGTTACTGATTCATATTACTCTAATATAAAATAACAATTAAGCAGTTCGGCTAGTGACAAAAAAATTGATGCATACGAGCAAACCAAGTGATATGACGTTATTTCCGTTAAATTAAAAAAATTTTGTACGAATTATTTCATGCCTAAAAATATACATTTTTAAAAACAGTACTTAATGCTTTGAAAGGCTGAATTTTTAAATGATTAATTTAACTTTCATAATTATTAATTATCATTAAATGTATAAATGGTTTTAATTTCTATTAATTTATCTCCATTTTATAGATTTTTAAATTCATTTCTTTAAAACAATGCAATATTTTTCCTCCGTCTTTCAAAGATGATTGTCTTTTCCTAGTAATTTTATTCTTAAAAGATGTTTTGATATTTTGAATTTCTGTTAATCTAACTTTTCTGGTTATTTTGTTCTTCTTAATTAGAATTCATAATTATATGATGCAAATTATATATTTTTGGTTCTTTTTATTATACCAAAAAAATAATAAATTATTAACTTTTTGGTTATATTCTTAATTATAATTCATAACATATGATGCAAACGATATATTTTTGTTCCTTTTTTATTATAACCAAAAAATAATAAATTATTAAAACAATTTTATGAAGCTTGTAATTATTTTTAAAAAATGGTAAAACGCTTATTTACTGAATTTGATAAAAAAAAATTGTTTCGTTAATATATATGATATGACAGATTTCCCGTAATAAACCCATGCAAAAGAGATAACCAATATATTTTTCCAGGCAGGTGTGTCTGTGTGGCAGATGTTACCTCTTCTTGAAAATTTGGGATAAATATTAGCTTACTTTTTTTGTGAGAAATTAATTAATAAAATTACATTGTGTGAACAAATTATTAGATATATTTTATTCTTTCGGAGAACAATATAAATGTTCCATCAATTTGTAAGGACATCAACTGTGCATAAAAAATTATAGCATAATTTTAAAGATAAATTCATAAACTTATTGAAAATGTGTAATCTTTGAGGACATTTTTATAGATAAATAATAATAATAATGAGATAAGTTTTTGGGTAATATTTTTAGGTATAATAAAAAAAAAGTGTTTTTTTTTTTTAATTATTCATTTGTGGACCGAATGTTAATAAACAAAAAGAACGCCCTCTACCGGCATTATAGCAGACAATTAATCAGTCTCCAGTTGTCTTGCAGTGAACGTGTTGCGCATATTAATATAATCTTTTGTTTTGTTACTTTACTTTTTTGGGTGCATTTTTTTAATTGTTTATAAATGAAAACAACACCGATTAGTTTGTATTTAATGCAATATTAACAGCTATAGTTGCAAATAATACATTAAAAAAAAAAAGAATGCATGAAAATACGCAACTTGTTTATTCATGACATCTAGAGGTTAACGTAAATCTGCTATAACACCTCTAGAAAGCTCTCTATCTTGTTTTTAATTCGTCATTTAATTTAAATATTATTAATCTTCTAAACCCTCAAAATACTATCTTTATGCAAAATACTTTTTTTATAAGAATTTTATTCAAAAGCATACTGTTACTTTTTTCTGATACACTGATATACATAGAATACCAAAGATTTGTTGTTGTTGTTTTTTTACTCAACTATTATGTGTCTTGTATTTCATGAATGTTATTATGTATTTTCTTCAAACTTGTTCATTTTTTGAAAAGAGCAAAAAATTAGCTTAAAATTTAAAAGCCAATTTCCTTCCTGAAATCGTTTAATAAAATTGAGGAACAATTCTTATGTTTTCCTTAAAAATAGCAATAATTTCAGTATTCAGCGTACAATGAAGTAAGTCCTTAATGTATTCCATAAAATAAATTTAGTTATTTATTTATCTGTATTAAAAATAACTTTTAAATAAAGTTCGAACAAAATGTACTTGCTGTAATTAAAATCAGAGAATCAGTCAGGACAGTGCCCAGTCCTTTTTCTTTTCCATACCCATTGATAAAATTTTTAATTTATGTGTACCGCATTAAAAATAGAATAAAAACAACGCATTTCTAAAAAAAGATTCTTTATTAATGTTCGAAAACAGGGGTAGCCAACCCGCTGCCCGCCTTGTATATTTTTCCAGCCCGTGACATTTATCACACTTTTACAAAATATATTTATTTTATAAGGGCTAAAGTAATGAAACCAACGTATTAAAAAAATACATTATGTGTGCATCCATTTATTCAAAAATTCACCGTCGAAATGAAGAAAAAAAATTAACTTTGATTTTAAATAATATTCTTGTGAATATATGACTGATACTGCCGCCTTTATTTATGAGTTCACAGAATAATTAAATTATGCTCTGCGAATTCATGATGTGCGCGCATCTTGGAACATCTAATATAACAGGTTGTAATATGAATATAAAAGCGTCTATAGTGGGTCTAAATCTAATATGGGGATATATAATTTTATATGCTGCCCGCGGAGTTAGGATGCATTTCCAAAGATTCCCGCAAGATCATTTGGGTTAGCCATCCCAGTTCTAAAATATTAACTAGCAATTAAACACTGCTTCTGTTGATGAAAAATAAATTTAAAAAATAATAAATGATTATGTTTTTAGGTTAGCTACCAAATTAATCAACTCAAATTGATGACACTTATAGGCTTTTATTTAATATTTTACAATTTATTTCAATTATTAAATTATTTAGTCTAACAATTATCTAGCTAACAATTACCATTTTATTTGTGCGTTTTCCACCACTATTAATCTTATTTTAGTTACCAAAATTAGTCCAGGGGGAAACAGCTAATTTAGAATTTCGTCATTTAATTAACAATTATTTTATTAAGTAATATAAATTATGTAACTAATTACATACCTTAGATCTAGGCTGTTTTGCAGAATCGAACTCGGGAAATTGAGACATCTCATAGAACAATATCCTAAAATTCTTACTTCTATAAACATCGATTGGAACTCAATCACTTCTTTGTTGACAATCCCAGAACGTAATAAATTTACACTGCCCTAAATTTATTGTTTCTATTTATCAAAGTCCTAAACCATTATCTTAACGGCAGTCTTCTAAAAATAATGCATCTAAAACGCGCATATGAAACGGCAACCCTTCAAGTGAACAGCAACTCAACAATGTTACTAAGTCAAGGCGAACTACTTCAAAAAAATGAGATGCATAAAAATAATTTATCATACTTAAACGTGACAATCATATGCAAATGTTCTGATTTGTTTACGTTTTTATGCTGCGGGCAGTACTTTTATTTGAAGAGGAAAAAAGAAATAAATAAATAAAAGAGCAGGGAATAGCCATGATTATTATAATTTTTTCCTTTATTAGGATAAGAATACCTGCATTACTACATAGTTTTTGGTATTTTTATTACTTGAAATAACACTGATTATTTTTAAAAAAATTTCTCTGAATTCCTTACATTATCTATTAGGAAAATAGTAACCATGACAACAATTATTAGTTATTTTCTAATTGAATAAAACTGCAACTTAATGCAATGCAATTTAATTTTTGTATTATATTTTTATGTCAAATGATCATCATCGGCGCAACAGCCCCACCCCCCCTGACGGCAGATTTCTGGACAGATGTTTTTGTTTTTATGGGGCAGGGATGTCAGCCTTACGCCCAACGCTCTACAGTCATATTAGACCGGGACCTACAGTTTAAAGTGGATTCCGAACCACTACAAACATCCATGGCACCACCGCGACTCGAACCGGAAACCTGCGGTACCGAGCGCTAGACACTCGGCCATTCAGGCCCAATGTCAAATCATATTAGCATAAATTTAAAAAGTTTATTTAAAATTTATCTGGATAAGATTTTGCATTATCTGAAACCATAAGTGATGTTGCTTCTGAAATTATTTTTAAAAAATAGTTGAATGTTTTAGAAAAATATAAAATATTATTTTTTTAAAAAAATAAAAAAAAAAAAAATAATGCTTAAGTATATTTTTTTTTTTTTTATTCTCTCTCTCTCTCTCTGATGCCTACATATATCTAAAAATCACAAAAAATTATTCTAAGAACACAGGCATCTTGATGTAAGTGTAAAATAATATTTTATATTCTTCTAAAACATTAAACTATCTTTTAAAATAATAGAAAACACTTCCATTCTTAAAAAAATGGTTATTGTGTTCTAAGAACATTCTTTTACAAATTATGAAACATATTATTAAAAGATTCAAATGAAATAAAAAATTTATTAAAGAATTATTAATTAAAGAACAAAAATTTTAGAATTAAAACCAGATAATCAAATTCTTTTTTATCTAATTAATTTTTTTAATTGCTTCTAGAATAAGTAATTCCCACAAAATATAAAAGAAATAGTCAGAACATAAACAATTTTTTTTTATTTTGGTTAATTGGAATAGAACAACTTTTATTCTACTTAAATAATTTTTAATTAGATATATAAATAAATTTCAACAATTTTTAAGTTGTTTATTGTATTACAAGCAATTTAACAGCAAACATATATTTTATTTTTTACAAGACAAGTCGACTGCTGAAAATCTTTAGAAGACTACTAAGGATGCAAAAATTCAACCATTTTCTTTTGATTTCCGCAAGTGAATGTGACATTTAACTTTGTAATTAAGATAAAATATTTTTACTATTTTTAATGAAATTAATAACTATTTTTATGCAATTTCTTATTGTTTATTTAACATTATTGCAAATACCAATATCTTATCTTTTCATCTAAGTTATTCAAATTTTATTTTAAAAAATTTATAAAATTAATCAACATATTTTTAAGTGAAGAACTTTAACTATTAATGGTAAGGGAAAGGGAAAAAATCAAATATTTTTTTTATCATGAAATAATTTATTTTCATTCATCTGAAAAATTGCTAACATTTCAATGAAAATCCTATAATCTTGTAGAACAGTTCACAAATGCATTAACAAATTAAAATGTATTTATATTTGGCAAATTAAAATGTATTCGCATTTCTAAAATCAAAAATATTTAACTCTTTTGTAGTATTTCAATTTTGTAGTATTCATTTTGAATTTATATGAATAAAATATCTCTTATATGCAGCTTTTTATCAAAACAGATATAAAATATGCATTTACATTTATATGTAGTTTCATGAGACACCTTATGAATCTGAATGATTATATTAAACAAAAACACAAGATAAAACAAATAATTTGTAAGAAATTTGTTAATGTATGACTAAAAAAAAAAAAATGTTTTCAATAGTTTCTAATATTTTTACATTCAGAAAGCAATTTTTCATAATCTCATAACTTAGCACCATATTCTGAATTTAAAATTCATCTTGTTATCTTTGTAATTTTTAATAGAGTAATTAATTCATCATATCAATACCAAAATTGAAAGCATTTAAATTTTATCTAAAATTTGAATTTAATAAAATAATTGCCTTGAATTACAAGAAATGAACTTTATCTTGTATTAATTTACCTTTTGGAATATTTAAAATCGTGACTTTCAATCGAAGGGAAATTTTTTCATTAGCAGTAATTTCCAATAAACATTTTTAAAGAAATGTGTTTTTAAATAAACTGAAATGTTTTTAAACATGAAACATCTTGTTCATCATCTACCCATTTTTAAGTAATTAAAAAAAAACTTTTATTTATAAAATTTAAGTTAACATTTAAAAATATATTAACATTAAAAGCATTTAAGTAGAATAAACAAAGATAACTGCATATTATTTTTATAAATACACATTTTAGAAAGAAAAACTGTATTTTGCATAAAATTTTTAATGAGATATTATTGCAAACAAAAATTTTGATAAAGTTGATTATTTAATCATCTATTCATTAAATGAAATATATAGAATTATCTAATATAACACAGATAAATTTAAGAACACCATTCTTAAAAATTTCTTTTAAAACTTTTCTTAAATATGTTAAGAAATTTTCGGACTTATTATTATTTAAAATAATTAATGCATTTTCAAATTTAAGTAGTTCCATAATTTAATTTCTACTACAATTTTATTAAAGAAATTGCCATTTTCCTAGTATCCAACTTATATTCATTGCAAGAACTTTCATATTGCAAATATTTGTATAATCTATATGTGACAAATATATCAGCATTGATGTGGTGAATGTAATTTTTTCACTTTTAGAATGGTCAAAGTCACTAGGATTAAGAACAGATTTGTTTTTGAATAAAAGAAAACTCATTCCTTTAATTTTTAAACACAAAAGCAAGAAGTGATATAGAAATGTTTCCTCTGCAATGGAATTACAATTCCCATCTTCTAAATGCACTCTCCAGACAATAAAAGATAAAACAAAAGCTACTTTCATTTAAAATCATCCTGCCCAGTTTTAAAAATGTTACATTTGAATTCAAGAGTTTTAATTAAAAACACTTTTTATACAAATATTATTGAAAGGTACAAAGTAAATCCAGTTTACAAGAATTAAAACTAATGATTTAAGAAATGTTTAATTATGCCCCTCCTAATTTAAAAATGCTATTCATAAATATAATTGGTTTTTACAGAATCACTTAAGCCAATAACCTCATAACTAAAAATAGGAAACCATTCATGAGCCGACTTATTTAGACACTTGTGACCACCCTTTCCAGTCAAGTCATACACATGAACTTTGCCTTAGCAATAGTTCACATCCCATTAAACTTTTTTTTATCAATGGTTAAAAAATATCAAAAATGATACTTGTGTACTTGCGATATTATAAATATGGTATTTTTATGTAACCAAATTTTAAACACTTAGCTATTATAATTAAAATAAATTATTCCAGAAATTGAATCCATCCAATTACCTCAATCTTTCAATGAATAAAATCCAAAATAAATTATATATGAATTCATATAAATTATCCTTTTCTCCAAGTACTATTAAACTTTCTATCACCAAATTGTAATGTTAATACTCCCATGTCAAATAACCTTTATTATATAATGTATATCAACCCAAAATAAAAGAATTTTCTAATCTTTACCATTATAGAACATTCCTTTTACATATATTTTCTCATGTTCCTATATATAATTAATATTACTTAGAAGTACTACTCTATCCCAAGTATGATTGATTTATTCTTTAAAATGCATCTTAAAACTTTTTTGTTCATTATACAATTCCATAAAAAGTTAATTTTTAATTTACAAGACAATGTATTCAGATGCAATAGGACAAATCTGAAACTATGAAGCTTAGTAACCATTTTCACTTTAACCTAATCGTCAAGATTTAATTAGAATTTGTTGAAATGTAGTTTAAAATTGATTATGCACATTTTTTTTTTATTTTTCTGCTTTTCCCAAATTAAAAACAAGCATAAAAAATATATTAATGAAAATACCTTGAATATATCTACTTGTACAAAACACTTAAAAGAAATTTGTTAAATGATAATTCTTTACGACCCTTTATTTTTGTTTCAAAATAAAATTGTATTGAATCAATTCCAATTGTAAAACCAAAAATTTCAACATCGGTAAGATGAAGTATATGAAACTGATTATTACATTCTTGAAATGCGAAAAGTTTATTTATAAAATGTGAAAATTTAAAA
>BPLQ01006493.1:0-34742 GCA_021605075.1 Caerostris darwini | reverse complement strand
TGTTTTTTCTTGCTTTTTCCAAACCTCTTCCCTGTTGCTGAAAGAGTTTATTATATCCTTGTTTTGACGGCAAATATAAGGAAAACTCAATGTTATTACAAAACCCATCTAAACAAAATCCGATCGTCGTATAATAAGAGGAAAATATTATACAGTAAATAAATAAGATAAGCGTAATAAAAGTTAAGTAATAATGTTTTGCATTTTATTTCTAAAGAAACTAGATAACGCAGAATTATCAAGTTCAAAACATCCTTAAAGATATTAATTATTTAAAAATAGTTAGTGTAAAACTATAAATTTAATTACGGGAAATGTTTTTGATAGCACATCAGACGTTTTACCACATCAGAACGTTCACTGTCTACAACATGTTCTTTGAAGTCGTTGCTTGTGCGTTCATCGGAATCGTCTCAGTGTTGGCCTTATTGACTCTATGGAGAAAGAAGTACAGCCGATTCGTTCCTGACAACAAGCACAGCGTCTTCCAAGTGTTGGTAGATGCGATGGATTCCATCGTGTTCGTTACATCTGGAAAGAAGAACGCTTTGCATCTCTGTAAGTAACTCTTCATGTAAATACATTACTATTCCTTGAAGAAAATCATTTTATTTCGGAAACTACTTAGGAAAAGTTAATGTAAACAAATTTTATAAGATTTATACAGTAATAGGTGAAAAACCAAATAAAATGGTCATGGAGTTTTTAGTTTACTTTCCTAATTAATTTATAGACTTTTACTATAATTTTACCACCAAATTACCCTTCCGAATACAATATCCCTCCACAATTGTATTTGTGATGAATAAATAATTTTAAACAGGTTATTTTCTCGTTTAAAGATCTCTCAGATTAAAGGAATCATTGGCAAATGATGTTTCATATTCCTTGTTAATCGAATAGCACAATGTTTATTAACAGAGTGTTCTAAGTAAAGCGTTTTCTCTGTGAAACCCGTAACCAATTATAAATGAGCATGCTGTAGTGATCTCTGCAAATGTAGATGTTTCTTTTCATAGCAATTGATTCATGCAGTTTCATAAATCTTGGTACGAGGCATCTCCAAGCAATTCATTTTAATATTTGTTCTAAAGTCCATTGAGGAATTTTTAAAAATGCATTTTTAGTTCTTGATTGGACGTCACATGCGTGCCTCATCGAATAGGCTTTCAGTGGGCGGGGAGGACATGGAAAGTGATGCACCTGGTTTTTTTTTAAGTATTTATTATTGTTTAACATCAATTAAAAAATGCAAAATCGTATTAAATATGTGCTAACAAACTTTATATTATGAAATTGCTCTTTTTTTTTAAGTTTTATTTTTTTGAAAAGCACAAATTAAAAATAAAACTTTTAAAATTATATTGTTTTGCTTTTAACTTAACGTGCATTTATTTAAGAATAATACATCTTTTCAAACTTTTACAATTCATGCAATTGCGAAAGTTTTATGTATTTTTTTTATTTTTTATTACATTTAAAAAATATATCTCTTTTCAGTTATAATGAAGTATTTCAATGAAAAGTCGAAAAAATTTAAACAGTATCCGTTATTTACACATTGGTTGTGTGGTGTCAGATGGGTAATCATACACAAGGCAGAAGCAGTAAAAGTATGTTTACTTCTATTTGAAAAGAGCCTATTTTTAAAAGTTCACGCAAAATGAACTCAGATGCATTATATTTTATGTGCTATTAAAGTGTGATATATACCCCTATTATTATAATTAAAATAATGTAATCTTAAGAATGAACTCCTCCTTTCTTTTAAATTCTTAGTGGCAACTATAAACATTTTTTAATTAAGTAACTGAAGTTGGAGGCTTTTATTTTCGTAAAAAAAGGAATTATTCAATTACGATAAACTGTTTTTCATTTGAATCAGTTTTTTTTGGCTGTTATGTTTTTTTTTAATTTTATATCATAATTTTAATAAAATAAATTAATTTTCAATGGATTTGATATTCATTTTGTAAAAATGAATTGAAAATTTTTATTTATTTATTTATTTTTTTTTTTTTGTCTATTTCTAAATAAAGTTAGGATTATTTAGATATATGTAAAAACAATTGTTAATGTAATGTGTATTAATGTTATATGTATTTAGTTAAGAAAAAATGCATTTCTTGGAAAACAAAAACTTAATTTTTTTATAAAATATTTTTTTTTAATCTTCAGGAACTGTTGAAAGAAAAAAGAATAATCGAAAAAAGTGATTTTTATGATTTCTTTAAACCATATCTTGGGACTGGTCTGGTAACATGGTGAGTTAATTCAATGAAATAAAGTTAAAAAGTTATGCAATTGCATGTTCTCTGTTTGATAACTTAAAAATAATTTTTACATATTGCTAATTAAGCAATGCACTTTACTTGTTTGTTTACTCTTTTTGACTAAAATACTATAGTTTTCTCTCGGTGTATAAAATTTATAATAATATTTTAAATTTCAAAACAATTTGAGTTATTTATTAGATTTGAATAGCCTAATGTTTTTTTTTTTTTTTGTGTGTGTGTGTGTGTGTGTGCTTTAATTTTTATGATCTGGTTTATATCTCATAAATTAAAAAAAAAGAAAACTGCGTTAAAAATATGTTAATATTTAGAAATTGTATTTTCTAACATTAAGATTTATTTCCTAACATCTGAATATAAATCGATTAATTAATTTTTATTATCACATTTATTTATTTAGTTGTATAATATAAATGAATTTTTAAAAAATTGATTTCATAAAATCTTTTGAATTACTGCTGAAGTTTCTTTAGTGAGTTAATTAAAACAATCTGCAGTAACAAAGTAACAGTACAAACAACAGCACAAAGTACAGTTAAATCAAATTCATCAAAATGTGTTTTTATCATACATATTTGCTAGATCATTATACTTAAAATTCACTTAATTAAAACATACTTAAAATATTACTTATACTTGATTATATTTTAAAATCAAGTATGAAATTACATCACGAAAAACATATTTCATTTCACTTTGCAGTGGCAGTTCCCAGTGGAAGAAGCGAAGGAAGCTGCTCGCTGCTGGCTTCCACAGCAGCATGCTCAAAGGATACGTCACTGTCTTCAACGAGCATGCGCAGAAATTGGTCGAGTTTCTGCACGAGGAAACGGGCAAAGAATTCACGTGCGTTGAAAGACCCTTAGCTCTGTGCTCTTTGGATATACTGTGCGGTGAGTCAAATGATGCAGAAAATCAGTCTTGAATAATACTGTAGCATGAAATGCAAAACAATGTTAAATTTTTTTAAATTTTATAATGCAACATTTCAATTAATGCATTAATTAATTTTATATCATTGTATAATTGCTATTGATAAATTTAGCACAAATAATTAAATTTTACAGTTCTTTATCTCACCATTCAAATTTATCTACAATTCGATCTAGTAGGATATTAAATTATCTTGAAATCATGAATGTAATAAAAACTTCATGAATCTCAATAAACTTGCAGCACTAATGTTAATAATAAAATTTGCTATTGTAATTACGAATGTAAAGGGTACTTACCACTAAGATCTTCCCCCTCTCCCACTAATGAGTGGAGATAAATTTTTTTCACATCTAAATTCCATAGATGTAAAGTTTGTTCTGGTCAAACCAAATGTTCATTCAAGCGTTCTTTTTTAGAATCCATTTTGGGTGTAAAAATAGGAGCTCTGCAGAGCGAAGCCGAGGAATATGTGTCATCTCTACACAGGTATCTTCATCCCGTTGTTGTATTAGGAAAATCAGATATGTTATTCAGTTGAATTCAAGCAGTTATTTCCAAGAGATTTTACATTGAAAACTCATACATTTCTCCCATTCTTAAAGTGAGGATATTGTTGAGAGCTTCTTCTATTTTTTCTTTCATTTTGTATAAGATATTTTCTTAATTAAATCCATTCACTGTTTTGCTTCAACTTATCAACTTTTAACATTAAAAATATCATAGTTTATTTTTTAGTAATAGTTTTATTAATTATTTAAATTACAATCACATATTCAATATGTTTTAGTTCAATACCCTATCCTTGAAATTGCTTTTTTTATGCAACAATTTGCACCCAACTAAACATTTCAAATTGCTGCTTTAGTTAAAAACATCACTCATGCAGAGTACTTAAAAACATGTTTTCTCTGTTTGCGTTTAACATATTTTCTTAATTAAATGCATTCATTATTTTGTTTTAAAACATCAATATTTAACATGAAAAATCTCAGATTCATTTTATTAATTTTTTTGTTAATTAATTAAATTTCAATCACATATTCCATATGTTTCTGCATGTTCAAATTACTCTTCTTCCAATTGCATTTTTTATGGTATAATACACCCTCAACTTAGAGTTCTTTCTGCTGCTGTAAATAAAAACATAGGTCAAACAGAATACTTAAAGACATGTCATCATACATCATCAGCAGTTCCTGTACTTGTAAAAAATAACAATTTAGTGACAGATAAGACTTACAAATATAACACATTTCTGCTGAGAAATTAATATAAAAAATAGATACTATTCTTGGATAATTAAATTCATATTTATTATGGAAAAATGATTTATGTAGAATTTAGAATTTAGTGCCATTTATATATGCAAGTGGGTGAGATTGACGGAAAAGATATGTTTATGAAGAAAATTTTAATATGTATTTTATGTGTTTCTTTTAAGGTTATTAGATGTGTCAATGTCAAGAATTTGGAAATTTTGGCAATGGCCTGACTTTATATTTCACTCTTCTAATACTCACAAAGAATTTTTGCAGCACATCAGAACAATTCACGAATTCTCCAGACGTGTAAGACGACAATTGTATTCAATACTTTTTTAAGAAAAACTATAATATAAAATAAAATTAAATAGTTATGTATTTATTTTTTCACAAGAATTCTTAATCCGATAGTTAAATAGGACTTAATATATATACATAAATATATATACATATATATTGCTTACAAAATTTCAACTTTTTAAAAAAAACTATATTAAATAAAATTAAATAAGTGTATATTTGTTTTTACAAAATTCTTAATGCGATAATTAAATAGGAATTTTCGCATTTTGCCTCAGAATATTATTGAGAACAGTTCTTACTATTAATTAATTAAAGAAAAGCATTAATACATCGAATATATATTTTTTTTCTAAAATTGAAGTATTTAATTAATTATCTCTGTTTTTTAACACTTACTAAAAATAGGGCTAGATGGGTAATAATTTTTGGACATCCGTGTTTTGGACATCCATATAATAATTAACATGTTCATTACAGTTTGCAAGATATCACATTAGAGAAAAACTATTTTGGGTTAATCATAGCACCTGACGGAGATCTTATAAACGAATAAAAGAAGCAGATTGCAGATTATATTCTTTCATATAAATTTTATATTTTTTTACAGTTTCTTTATATATTCTTTTATAATATGTTAAGTACAGATCATTTCGTTGAATGCATTGTGTTCCTGTGTGGAATTTTACCACTATTGTGCTCAGAATTGTAATAGACTCAATTTAAATAATAATCGTATTTATTTTTATATAAGGAATATTTTTTCTTGTTAATTCAAGATATTTTATGTTTTAAATTAGATCATAAAGCAGAAAAAACTCAGGTACATGAATAGAGAAATGGGAGACGACAGCAGAAGACCCAAATGTCTGTTGGATGTCCTCTTGAAGCTGCACGTCGAGGACCAAGTGCTCGACGAGGAAGGGGTCAGACAAGAAGTGGACACATTCATCGCGGCGGTAACTTCCTCATTTACATACATTCATCTAAACACAAGCAAACATATATTAATTTAAAAATGTGTTCAAGAAAAGAAACCATAAACAGAGTGAGACAACAAAGGTATCAATTACAATTGCTATTTAAGGATGACCTTTACCTTCTTCTCAAATTCAGCCAAAGTTGATTATAATTATACAGAACATACCTGGGAAATCATGAAACTTTCCGTGTGTTTAACTTGGTGTTTTTCTAGACGAACTCCCAGAGAGTGGACCAAAGAGGCTACAAAATTGATGAGTGGCCATCAACTTTTAAAAAAATCAGACTTTAAACATTGACAAAACAAGATCATGAGATTGTTTAACGGCATGTACTCCAAAACTATCGTTAGACAGGAAACTTTGTCAAGATGCATACGTCTTAATCACTCTTGAAACAATTCTTGAATTAAGAATAATAATTAAATGAAAGAAAATTTTCTGTAAAGTTTTATATATTTTTTTAATTTATAATTTTAAATGAACTCCACTATTTCTTTTCTATATGTTTTATATATATTTATATTCCGAAATATAAATATTGTAATCTTTTATCACTAAAACTATTTGAAAAATTATGAAACTCATATAAAATCTTAAATAATAAAAATATATTTTTCAGCAGGGATACAGCAAAAAGAAAAGACAAATTATCACAATGAATCGCAAACTATGACAATTTTTGTGAAACATTATTTATGCAGGGGACACTTCCAAATAAAAATAATACTTCCAAATTCCAAAAATCCAAATAACATTTCAGCGTAGTTAACATCTGCAGTGAGTAGCATGTGTATTTAATGCATACATTCCGAAACCATATGTACCCAATTAATTTATTTAATATTCTGACAACTATTATGCAACAGGAATTTTAATTTCGGAATGGAAATTATAGCTAACATCTGCATACAGCGATTATTTTGGAAGTATTTATGTAGACGAATCCACAGAAAACCGTCGCATAAGAATGTCCATCTGTTAACATTATAGTGTCTCCTGTCTCATACTGAACTCCGAGTGATTAAAAAATAAATTTATGAGCACCTGAAAACTGCATACGAAGGACGATTGACTTCCTTTTGTAAGGGAAGACAAGATTAGACGCGAGATGATACACGCAATAAAATGAAGACAGCAACGAAGTAAACAAAAAATGAAATATTTTTGTAAACTAATCATTTTATATGATACTTGTCAATATCTTAATTTCTCTTGGAAATATAAAGCAAACAGTCGAAATATTTTTCAGTCACAATCTGATGGTCCAAAATTTCAACTTCTAATGTACAGAAATTTAAATCTTAATCAAATTTGCTTTTCCTTTTAAGTTATATTTATTAGAGCTATTAATTTGTTGTAACTTATACAACTTATTTTCTCACGATATATATATATTTATAATTTGTTTTTATATAATTATAGGATAACGTATGCTACGATACTATTATAAGGCTTCAATCACAGATAAAAAATGCCATAAGTTCAAATTATATATAAAAAAAGTAGATCGTTATTGTAAATTTTTTAATTACATTTTCTATGCGATTTGTAGGGTCATGACAGCACGGCGGTTGCAGTTAAGTGGGCCCTGTACTTGATAGGTCTGTACCCTGAGGTACAGGAGAAGATACACCAAGAGCTGGACAGAGTATTGGGAGCTGACATCAAGGGTCCTCTTTCGGTCGGCGATCTGAACGAACTCCAATATCTGGACTGCGTCTTGAAGGTGAGATCCAATTCCAAACAGGGTCGTCAATGAAGGAATTTTTCTCGAATATCTGCAATTTCTTCTTGAAGTCTTAGTTTCTCTATCGAAAATGACAGAAAATCTTAGGTTTCCAGTCTTATATATGTAGATTATTACAATTTTACAAAATAAAATAATTTTACTAAACATTTAACCAATATTTGTTTCTATTCATTCCAGCAGCTTTTTTATATTTTATAGCTTTAAAAATAAAAATTTATCAGTATAAAATATGTTCCAGCTAACATATGGTTAGCTAACATATGGTCTGTTCTAATTTGCTTTATTGAAACATACTTTCTAGATCTGTTTTCTGATGTTTCCTGCACTGCCAAACTGGCCGCAAGGAATATTATTTGAGTGTTTGCGTGAAGCTATTCGCAAAAAGAGGCCAGTTACAGAGAATGGAATGGTGTCAGAACAGGTGTCATGAAATGGTGTGGTGTCAATGGAATGGTGCCATTTTTAGAATAATCTCAGCGAACAGGATTAGAACAAGAAATTACCATATGTCAAAAAAAATTTACAATAAGTCGTAATAAAAGAACAAAGCAGACACAAACGTCTTGAAAATCAACTTCATAAATGCACCTGCTTTAAAGCGCATGCACACGATATAATTATTTTTCTACTTCTTGGGCAGATTTTTCTTGAACCTTCAGAGATATTCTCCAAGCGCAAAGGGCTTTACATAAGATAAGTCTCGATCCGAATAATTTTAGAATCGAGGCATTTATGATTTTGATCTTCACAACTTCTTCTGAAACCAGACAGAACGACCAGGGAGAGAACTCGCACACGCGTGATGTATTATCATGCACTAGCAAGTGATTGTGAGCCTACGCCTTCCGTCACACTTTGGAAACCTCCGTTATAAAGTACTGTGCGAACTCAAAGCAGAAGTATTCTATGAAAACCAACAGAGTAAAGCTTTAAAAAAAGAAGCAATATAAGCAATAACTATACGCAATAGTGATTATACAAAATGTGTTCTACAAAGAACTGCTAAAATTTTGAAAAGTGTTGCTGTGTGTGTAACAGTGTTTAAGGAAAATCCTAAATCCCCCAGAGACGTTGACGTTAAATATTGGTAACAAAAATTATGTGAGCCATCTGATTAAAATTATGCAATTATTTAACTTAATAACAATATTTTTCTTTAAAAAGAGAAAAAGGTTGGAATTTTTCTCATATTTTGTAAAAAACAATTATGGTAAATAATTTGTGGCTTACATACTTTTTACAGAGAAATTTGGTAATATTAATAAAATTTCTATCTATATAATTTAAAATTATATTAATTTTGCTTGAATTGGAAAAAAAACTTTTACAAATTTGGGCAAAAAATACTTGGATATGTTTAATACTAGCTTTTCATCAAATTTTACTGTATCATTTTACGGAATGCTAAATAATAGTCATTTGAATTATTCAGCTGTCATATTCAATAAATCCAACTGCATAAAATTGTTAAAAGATTTTTATTGCATTGTTTACAAAAATATTCTTAACTGATTCTATGTCATCTGTAATTTTTTAAAATCATTGTTTCAGGAAAGTAATCGACTCTATCCTCCAGCAGCCGCAATTGCCAGAAAAACTTCTGAAAACATCAGCATTTGTAAGATCTTATTTTTCCTTGCTTCTCTTGTATATGAGCTAATGATAAACACCTATCGTTAATAAATAATTATTGTATATAATCAATTATTAATTAATAACAAATGTCTATAAATCTCCATTTTACAAAACAACATTTTGAAATTAATTGCACTTCTTATATGTTACTATGTATTAAAACTTCCACAAAATAAATATAGGCATTATTGATATAAAACACTTTTGCTGGAAATTTAAATAAATATGGTAATTTAAAAGTTTTACAAAAATATTTCATTTTTTATCATTTCTATAATTTAATATTCTATTTGTTTTAATTTTATAATTTATATTTAACAAATTTTAAAATAACGAGCATTTTCCAGGCGGCTACACAATACCAAAGAGAACAACCGTTATTGTGGCCCCATTCTTTGTGCACCGAGACGAAGACGTTTTTCCCGATTCAGAGAAATTTGATCCGGAAAGATTTCTACCGGAAAGCAGCGCGCATATTCCTGAGTGCGCGTACATTCCTTTTGCTGCGGGACCAAGAGACTGCATTGGTAAAAGGCTTGAACTAAATCTTTCTATACCATCATGCATTTTAAAAATTAATCATAATTCCTAGATTTATTTTTATGCATCATTATTTATATAATATAAATATTTTTTTGTTTTATTTTTAAAAATTCTATATATTATATCCTTGAAATAATTTATTTTTACTAAATAAAATAAATATTAAATAGTGTTTAACCCTTCTATAAATATTCTTCTTATTTCATCTTTCAAAACTAATATTTTCCCCAACTGAGAATACGTCATACTCGTATAAAGATGAATTGAAGAATAGCTTTTGCGTTATTTTTTTTCAATGAAATGAATAACTTCAACTTAAAATAATTTTACATTTCAAAGTCATTTCGATATAAATTTACCAACAGAAAAAATCCGTCAAAATATAGTTTTAATATAATTGAATTAATTTTAGCAATAATTTTCATTGCATTAATTAACGCATCGGTTTTTATATAAGTCATTTCCGTATAATGCAAGTTTACCGTTACTGTCTGTTATTACACACACAGACACAATACAAAAAACTGGGATAACGACCGATCACAAAATTGATATATCTAATATTACACAAAATCAATTTTCTAATTTTTCTATTCAATAAACAATTATGCAGATGCATTGGCCAAAGCGGGTGCTAGTGAGGTATTGATTCCACTTGAGCCCCTTACCTACAAAGAGAATTACTCACAAACAAAATTAAATGGAAAAACAATTTGGACTACTCCCCAGTGCACCAGTGGTATCGGGCCAACGACCTGGCGGTACTTTGGCACTTAATTGTGACAGGCAGGGAAAAACTGCAATCATCCGTTTGCTCAGTGGACACCTCAGAACTATGAACTTTCTCAGATGGTTTGAAAGACTTCGATACTTGCACCAAGTGCTCCTCTGAGCAGGCTTCACCATCTCACATCTTGGCGTGCCTGGGGCTCAGATGTCAGGACAGTCTCCTTGACAGTCCGTTGATGGTCTTGGACTTTCTTCGGGTATTTAGATTCATGGACCTAGTCTAGCCCCGCTGGATTTTGGGGATATGCAAAGAAGAAGCAGATTATCTAATTCAATTCAATTTTAATTCCAATTTTAGTAATGTTACTCACACAAGCATGCAGAATTATAAAAACGAATGCGTTTCAAATAATATCACATTCATGTAATGTAATGTTGAATTTTGAAAAAAAAATTTGATAATTTTAAAAAAATACAGTAAGGACATTTGAAAAAAATCTTCATTCTTCTCCGATGAAGATGTATGAAGCAAACAGAAATTCGCAAGGATTCTAAAGCAAATGTAAAAAAAAAAAATCTCGTCCTTGATTCTTCTCCGATGAAGATGACATCTGGCAAGGATGTAAAGCAAATAGAAAAAAAATCTCGTCCTTGATTCTTCTCCGATGAAGATGATCACATCCATAAATCTGATCATTTCTAAACAGCACAATTCACGTCTTATTTCATTTTATTTAAAGATTTTTTTTTCCATTTTTGCACAGGACGCGTCTTTGCTGAGATGGAAGTGAAAATCCTGGTGTGTCACATTCTGAGAAACTTCTCCCTTCACTCTCTGGACTCTAGGGACCAAGTGCTTCCCATCATAAAACTCAGTCTCCAATCGTCTCAACCCGCCCGCATCAAGTTTCGACGCAGACAACAGTGAATGATTTTTGAATTGTTCATCCAAAACCTAAAGTCATTGATTTGTTTATTTGACTTTGTTAAAATATAGTGTTTTGTTTTTATTATTTACTTTAAATAAATACATTGCATGTCAAAAAGATACGTGTTTAATAAATTTTGCACTCTCACGTGTGATAGAAACTATCTTCTTCAGTGTTCATTAATTTGCAGTACCGAAAATTCTTGATTTCTATTTATATCCCATATATTTTTGTATATAATATAAATCTGTAATGCTTTATATAAATAAATGCATTGCAAATTTTTTTGTAAATGAATTATGAAAATATGTGAATTAAAACATACCATGAATTGCCATATAATAATTAGGCGAGAGGTACTGATGCAAGCAATAGGCATTATAGATGCACTAACTACTATCCCTCCATTCTCTGGCACTAGTAACTATGCGAGTGTTCTGATAACATCAAAAGACAAAGGTTGATTAAATATTTAAGGAAAATAGTTGCAAGTATCTTCCTCGTTGTGATCAATAGTAACTAAGACCATCTGTCCTTAAAAGAAGAAAAATTCGAAATAAGAGCCTCAGAACTTACTGTCTTTATACATGAACATTGATTGAAGTAATTCTTTAAGATGCTCTTCAAAGTGTCCGCATATGTATTCATCGCAAGATTGACGGTGCTAGTCGAGTTGTCTTTGTGGATGAAGGTGTGCAATTGTTTAATGACAGCAAGTACAGCGTCTTCAATGTTCAGAGAAATGAGGTGGATTACATAATGATGGGGACATCTAGAAAAAATGCCGTGCATCTCTGTAAGTCGCAATTCTTGTAGAAACATTACTGGTCTTTCAAGAAAATCACTTAATTTGTAAATTACTTTAGCTTTGGTCGGATCAATGTAAACGAATTTTATGTTTTACTTTGTTATCTTACTTAACTATTCCTGTCATTTCATTAACTGCTCTTCGAATCGTATTTGTTTGTATACACACCCCACCACAAATGTTTATGTGATGAAGATGGAAATGTAAACAGTATTTCGTTTTCTTTAATGTGCCTCTCAACTATTTTGAAATTGTTATTGTTCATTATTCAATTCCTGCTATTAGTTTACATTCCCCTATATATATATTTATATATCTTGTTCAAATTTCTAATAGTTAATAAAATACTTTTTAATCATCCACTCAAGTTCAAATACATTTTTTTTTAACTTTTAGTGGATGACACTTGATGTTAATATAGTTTTATCAAATATTAATTCATTAATGAAATTTAATTAATTAATTTTAATTTTTATATGGGAGAATGACGAAGTTCTCCAAACTCACTAGAAAAAAAAAAAAAAAAAAAAAAATAGAAAGCGAATAAATAGTAACAAACAAAAATAACAGTCCAACACCATATACAGAAAGAAAAATGGAAAATTACAAGGAAATTCGCTTTCCATTTTGCCACTTAACATTGTGATTCTGTTATATGTATATGCATGTTTATATTAATAGTAATTATTTAATAAAAAGTAGATAAAATAAAATTTTTCTTTGTTGACCTAAGTAGGAATTAACTTTTGATGACCTGTAGGAATTTAATTTTTTTTTTATATTATTTGATCTTTTCAGTTCATTATACACTTCCATACTATGATATCTGAATGAATATAATATTTTTTTTATTACAAAATGTCTTCAAAAATAGTAATATTTTTTTAATATTTATTGCTTAATATATAAAGTATATTCAAGTGTTGGGCATTGTAACATCTTATGCATCAAACATAAAAAAAAATGAAAATATACAAAAATATATTATATGAAAAATATTTTAAAACATTCAACAATATATATATTTAAATTTAAAGTAAAACAAAATATAAAAAAATCATTTGTCCACAATAAAACGTTTAATATTTTTATAATAAGAACATTCATATAATGATTGTGCGAAAGAGGTCAAAATTAATATAAACAAAAAATAAAAAAAATATAAATAAAGAGAGGAAAGTAGGAATGTTTTTTTTTTTCTAACTTTTTTAAATTATGTTTATGTTTCATTCAATAGAGAGTTTTTGCATACCGTACGTTAGTTACCGTAGGACGTCCGTTAGCTTTTTCTCCCTTAGTGCGCATGCTCAGTTTCCTATGAGCATGCGCGCTAGGGAGAAAAAGCTAACGGACGTCCTACGGTAACTAACGTACGGTATGCAAAAACTCTCTAATAAATAAATATATTAAAAAATTTACTAGGTAAATTACGTCTGGTAATATGCTAGTGTTGTTAAATTTATTTAATCATTATTTTAAAAAGTCTCAAATAGTGAAAATGATCAAAACAATTTACCAAATTGGTTCTAATATTTGTTTTATATACAAGGCTATAATTATGGAATTCAAAGAATCTTTTTGGAGGATTATACTTTAAACCAATTTTTATCAAAGGCAGGAATGAGGATATCAAGCATACTTATAAAAGGCAGATAATTAATACTTCTTACAAATTAGAAATATATAATTGTAGTTTTCAGAGAAATTACTCAATTTGACAAGTGCAATATAATGAGCAATATTCCTTGGGTTTTTTTAAACCTATACAATCCTAATCAATAAATATTTCCTTAATAATTTAATCAATAAATATTTCATTAATAATTTAATCAATAAATATTTCATTAATAATTTAATCAATAAATATTTCCTTAATAATTTAATCAATAAATATTTCATTAATAATTTAATCAATAAATATTTCATTAATAATTTAATCAATAAATAATTCATTCAATCCTATTCAATAATATTCATACGAATTAAATTTCTTTTTTAAATAAATTATTTCTTTAGAATTATTTGAGAATTTATTAACTATTTTTAAATTCAGATGTTAACAAAAGTATATATAACGAATTGCAAGAATATTATGTCATTCTGCATGTATTATAAAACACGTATAAAATGAAAATTGTGGAGATGTAATAAATCGTAAAAATTCATTCATTACATTTGTCGTAACATTCATTCATTTACTTTGTTTGTGTAAACTGTATGAATTTATTTTTTCACATGTCAAAATATAAAGCATTTTAAAGTATAAAAGTCTGAAAAGATAAGCACATTAGCAGCAAACAGCAATTCACAACAAGAACAAAGCATGAGCAAATTTAACCCTAAAGTGAATTTCAATTAGTTATATTGCCTAAAAATACATTTAAAAGAGCCTACACACAATTAAACAATATGAAACATCTTCTGTATATTAATGAAATATTTATGTTCATATATATAATTGTACAGGATTCTAAATTTTATTTTCCGAAACTACTAAGAAATTGATAATAAATCTTAAATCAATATAATTGCCATCTTTAAGATTTCTTTGGTCTTTGGTCTTGTAAACATATTCAATTCTAATCAACAAATATTTCATTTTATGTGAATTAAGTTTGTTTTTTATATAAATTATTTCTTTAGAAATATTTCAAATTGTATTAACTATTTTCAAAATCAGATGTTAATAAAAGTATATATAATGAATAGCACGAATATTCTGTTACTCTGCGTGTATTACTGCACTAATAAATTTAACGAATAAATTTTATTGTGGAGATGTAATAAATCGTACATATTCCTTCATTACATTTGTCATAACATTTCTTCCTTTGCTGTGTTTGTGTAAAATGCATGAATTTATTTTTTCATGTGTCAAATATAAAGAATTTTAAAGTATAAAAATCTCAAAAGATAATTAATTCAGCAGCAAACAGCAATTCTCAGCAAGATCAAAGTATGAGCAAATTTGAACCTAAAGTGAATTTCAATAAGTTATAATGCCTAAATATACATTTAAAACAATATACACACAAGTAAATAATGTCGAAGTTAAGAAACAGCTTCTGTATTTTTATGAAATATTTATATTCATATATATATTAGTACAGGATTCTAAATTTAATCTACCAAACAACTAAGAAATTAATAATAAATCCCAGTTACATTCCATTGCCATCTTTAGGATATCTTTTTAATGTAAGACATACTTTAGGAATTAATGTTAATAGTATGCACTGTGGCTCTGTTAACTTTTAAAAAAGCAGAACATATTTTTAAAAAAATGATTCAATGGACTTAATTATTTACAAAATGTAACACATCAAATCTAAAGAGCTTCTGTTGGAACGACTAACCCGCTCCAAGTAAAAGTTGTAGTATTATGATCTGTTGCCACTTAAATGAAAAAAAGAAAAAAATAATTTGAAAAATATGGGAAAGTATTAAGATATATTTTTCATTCAAGTTTAGTCAATAATTTTAACCAAAATGTTGGTCTTAATCAGTATGTTCACTTAAATTTAAAAGTCTGGGTCAAAACAATGCCTTGGTGAAGAGATCTATAAATTGAAACTAAGTTGAGAACTGCTTCACTATAATTTCTTCAATTTAAACCATCTCTCTTACAAATAAAGGTGTGATTTGGATGTGCTCAGAGCACTGGTGGCATTCTCTTGGATCACAGAATGTCTGACAGCTGTTTCGTCGTCGATTGGATGTTGGAGTTTTATAACTTTCATCTGAGTATTGATAAGTCATGCGTTTATACCCAGATATAATTTCAAATGATTATCTGTTCAAATGCTTATAAAATATCAATATCAGAAATCTAAATTGTATACATTTAAAACGATTTCGGGAACGATAATAACATAAATTTTGCTTGGGTAATGTATTTATAAATTTCAAGTAGGGAAATCAAATAGAGTATTGAGAACAATCAATGGTAACTAAACAATTGCAATCTTTTCTTTTATTAACTACACACGGAAAAGATATTTGAAATCTAGCTAACAGAACAAATAAAGGAAAATGTGGTTATTAGAAGTATTATAAGGAACAATATTACGACAACTGAATGAGCTTTCAATTAAGTAGATGTATCTGTTCATGTTACGCAGTAATGATGTTTTTTCCTTTTCAATGATTATTTAACTCTTTCACAAATTCCTAAGACAAGCCTTAAACAGTATTATTAACTGCATGGAAAAAAAATTCATATTTTCTTTTTCGGGTTTACAACAGAGTCTCTTTACTTTGTGAAAAGCTGCACGTGAAGTGCCAGGCTATTCAGCCACTAATGCCATGTTAGCAACACTGTATAAACAGTTACTGATAAACAAAAAAAAGCATATATAACCCATAAAACAGAATTCGCAAATAGTACACGGTAATTTTCTTTACACTTTGCCATGTTGCTATAGGTGATTATATATATATATATATATATATATTATGCTTAAAAAAGATGTTGCATGTAGATGATTAAAATTTTTTTTTTTTTTTTTTCGGAGGGAAGCGATATGCTTTAAAGATGCACTAAGTAACTAGTATTTAAAAGTGTAAATATTCCGAAACGTTCATGGATTCATCATATTTTTGCCGTCCCCTGTGGCATAAAATGTAATAATTATATATATGCCTGATTTTTTTGAGCATGCAATTTCCTTTAAAAATGACGGTACATTTAATAATGTTTTTTTATTCAACATTGATTCGAAAGTGTATAATGTTAAAACTAGTGACTGCTTAGCATTTGCATTTCAGTAGGAAAATATTGCTCTAACTTAGTTGGGAAACTGTTGCATTGCCACATAGCTGTTAGTTATCTGTTATTTCTGTGACACATTGACAATTTTTCTCGAAAGCTATTTCGATGATATTAAACATTTATTATTTCAAGTGCATTTTTTGTCAAATGATATTAAGTAAGAAAGTTTCATGTGTTAGATGGCGGATCATTGTTGTTGAATAGTTAGCACAGAAGTATTTTTTTTTTTTTTTGGTAAGAAAAGAAAAACTTTAAAAAACCTAGTGAGAACACGTGACTGGACAATATTATTATTATTATTATTCATTATTGGTAAAAAGTTGATCAAAATAAGTTTCCAAACAATTCTTCTCTTAAAATGAAATAGTAATAAGCCCTGAATTTACAAACAATTAGAATTCCTCTACAAAAATGCTGTAGACACTTTTTATGTTGCTACTATATACTGTCAGGATATTTTTAAGTTTCCAGTGCTAGATCTGCCATCTCGACGAATCAAAGTAAGCTCTCTATTTAGTCTATACGTCGTTTTTCTGTGACTTGTTCTTAAAATAAGAATACGATTGCGTATAACGTAATATACTAATACGGTTAAGTAGGGAACATACAAGTTCAAGTGATACACATTACATTTGAATTTTTTTTTATTATTCGCGCGGGTACATTAGTATTGTGATATCTTTCTGTAAATTACAAAGATCACTTTTATCCATTAGAATAAATTAACATTTTACAAGGAAAAAAGAATAATTGTTGTCATTTAAATGGATCCCTATATGTTACTTTTATGTTGTTGTTTCTTATCCCACTTAGCTGGCCAAGCCCACGAGTCCATACGTACTCATGATTGAAGGGGAAGGAAGCAGCTTCTGTTGTGATGGAGCACCCGTAGGTAGAAGCCTGACTTTTGCTCCTTGACGCTCTTACAGTCATATGAGACTGGGACCTACGGCTTGAAGTGGATTCCGAACCACTACAAACATCCATGGCACCACCGGGATTCGAACTCGAAACCTGTGGCACCGAGCGCTAGACACTCGGCCATTCAGGTCCCAAATTTGTGAATGCCAACGGCACGCGGTGTTCCCAGGTGGTCACCCACCCAAGTACTGACCGTGCCCAATGCTGCTTGACTTCGGTGATCTAACGAGAACCGGTATATTCAGCATGGTATGGCCGTTGGTTTACTAAATTACATTATACTTTTATTAAATGCTGTTATATTACATACATTTATGGAAATGTAATTCAATATTAAATTATACAAGAGATAACCAGGAACTATAACTGTTACGAAAAGTTACTTTTAAAAAAAAATAGCAGTTAGATCTTGGATTTAAGCGTAACTCCAGACATGTAACACAAACATTCATCAGAGAAAAATACACGTGTCACTTGCTTGAGTCTGCATTTTGTCTAATCATGACGTGTTTTTCATTGCTTTTTCCAAACCTGTTCACTGTTGCTTAACTGAATTTATTAAACCCTTGTTTTGAATATAAATATAAGGAAAACTCAATATTATTACAAAACCCATATAAAGAAAATCCGAGCGTCGTATAATTAAATGAAATATTATGTAGTAAATAAATAAGATAAGTACAAAACAATTTTAACTAATAATGTTTCGAATTGTATTTCTAATGAAACTAGATAAGGAAGACTTAACAAAGTTAAAGCATCCTTCAAAATATTAGTTTAAAAACGTCGTACTCTAATTATTGAAGTAATAACATGAGAGTTTCTGATTGTCTCAAAAACAATGGTTTGTGAAATATGTAAAGAAAATTTATGCATAATATCTCAAAAGTAGGGGTTAATGCTAATTCAGGAAAATTTTGTTATAAAAAAAGTATATTTAGAAATAAAATCACGTTGAATTATTTTACCACAACAGAACATTCACTGGAGTAATTCTGCAACATGTTCTTCGAAATCGTTGTTTGTGCGCTCATCGGAATCACTGCGATGTTGGCCATATGGACCCTACGGAGAAAGAAGTACAGCAAATTTGTTCCTGACAACAAGTACAGCGTCTTTCAGGTGTTGGTAGATGCGGTGGAATCCATCTTGTTCGTTACATCTGGAAAGAAGAACGCATTGCATCTCTGTAAGTAACCTTTCATGTAAATATATTACTATTTCTTGAAGAAAATCATTTTATTTGGGAAACGTTTTAGGAAAAGTAAATGTAAACGAACCCATTTTCAATTGAGTAGTAGGTGAAAAAGAAAAAAAATAATAATAAAGTTTTTAGTTCATTTTCCTAATAAATTTATCAACTTTTACTATATTTTTAAAACCAAATTATCCTTTCGATGGCAATATCCCTCCATAATTATATTTGTGGTGAAGAAAGAATTGTAAACATGGTCTTGTTTAAAGGTCTCTCACTGCAAAGGAATCATTGGCAAATGAGGTTTCATCTTCCTTGAACTCCAAATATGCATAATACATAATTAACAGAGTGCTTTGCGTAAACCTGTTAAAATCCATAAAGAACAAATGAGCATGCGATAGTGATGTCTGCAAATGCTGCTGTTTCTTTTTTATTTCAGTTTATTCATGCAGTTCCGTAAATCTTTGGTAGCAGGCATCTACTAGCAGGCCATTTTAAAATATGGTCTGAGGTCCATTAGAATGAATGAATTTTTCAATGTGCGTGTTTAGTTTTTGCTTGGGTATCATGGGCATGCCTAATCGAATGAATTTCAGTGGGGTATATTACTTTATTTTTACTAATCTTGCCCATTTAAAATGATTCACCTTCGCGAGGAGCTATTATAGCCACAAGGTAATTGTCCATTTATACAGTTCACAGCTACTTCAATATGGGAACCAAGTTTGCACGGATTCTGAAGATAGTGTGGTGTGGGTCAGTTAGGCGTAGCAATGTGTTGTGTCTTCTTTAATGGCTTCCGTGGTCACATTCTGTAACACCTACTATAAAAGCATGGCTATTTAAAAGATTTTCATTTGTTCTAATTCATTACAACTGCAATTTCTTTCTGTGTAACTAATTACTAATTTATTGATTTCAATTTCGAATATTTCTCAGACAATAAATAGGTTAGTTAAACAAATATTCATTATATAAAAAATTAAAAAAATGTTTTTCTTTACGATTTGGCTACTATTATTAGAACGCGCTGTATAAATTTTATATCTGCTCATTGAAACCTCATTATATTTCATAGATCAACACTCATAACTTTTATATAAAAATATGAGACCCATTAATAAATCTATCAATTTACCTTTTTTATTTTTCAGGTATATTTTCAAAGAAATAAGGATGTTGCAATTCAAATATATTTTTGCGATTCAATATTTTGGATAAAATTTTAAAATTTATTTCATTTAAAAATTTCAAACAATATTTTATATAAGAAATACATTTGAGAAGATAGTTCATCAGAATAACTGTTTGGATAATAGTTATTTGCATATTGAACACTAATTTAATGGCGCAAAATCATTCAAAATGTATTAAAATTCAAAATATAATTCCATTGAAAATTATAATTAATAAAATCAATCCATTCTTATCCATTTAAATCCATTATCCATAACTATGCGGTTATTGCACTGAAAGGCTTTTAAAGCGCTTGTGAACAATTTTACTTCTTTGTCACCATTCCTTATATACCCCTCTCTTACACTCTCGTCATTGTGACGTACTATCCGCGCAATATTCGCGCGTTTGCATATTCTTCTTCAAGATGTGTGTGATAATTCTACAGGTGAAGTTTTTATTTTAGAGTTCAATTTCTGTGTGATTCTGAATTATCCTTAATTTATGGACATGAGTGTAATATAATGGTTCTTTTTCTTTACGTGTTAATTTTTACACTCTGCATTATATCTTATAAATATCAGAAAAATGTGGTAAAAATGTCGATATTTCTTAATTCAATTTTGTAACATTTTTATCATTAATATTTATATCCTAATATCTGACTATAAATTTTACTGACGGACTTTTTATTATTATATTACTTTATTTTTATTAAATCTGGGAAATATTAGAAAAATTACTTCCGTGAAATCTTTTTTATTTACTGCTGATGCGTCTTCAGTGAAATAATAAAAATAATCTGCAATGACAAAGAAATTTGCATACTAAATATACATTTAAGTCAAATTCATCAAAATGTGTGTTTATCATATATATTTTAAGATGATTTCAAAGATCATTATACTTAAAATTTACTTATCTTGATTACATTTAAAAATCGAGTGGGAAATTACACTCATGTCCATAAATTATGGATAATGAAGTTCAGGCAAAGAAAGAGACAGAAGCAAAACAAATTGACTTATTTGTAAAGTCTATTTATTAAACAAAAGGTAAAGAGCAAAACAGAAGCTATATGTTTGACATAATTAATAAAAATTGCGATTTTTACTCCCTGGAGCAAATTTCTAAAAAGAACCTATTTACAAAAAAACAGTATAACATGGTTAGTATGATGGTTAATATGGAATATGTCTCCTGGACGATGCAATACAGGCCTTAAGGCTCGTGCTCACCAAGGCGACAAGATGCAAGCGACCAAAATTTGACCTCACCGCGGTCGCCTGAAACCGGTTTGCAGTTCGCCGTGTGGAGTAGCCCAACTTTCAACTTCAAGCGGTTTTTCACTATGCGTAATGCTGTTTCTGACGTTTCGCTGTGAAGGGGTCGAAAAAATTTGGTCGCTTGCCTCTTGCATCTTCACGTCTCTCGCCTCGGTGGGAACGAGCCTTTACAAGGCCTAGGCATGCTGAGTATAAAATTATCAATCTGATCTTGGGAAATATTACACCACTCATCAAGCAATGCCCTCCGAAATTCCGGTTGACATGTGGGAGGGGGTTGACGGGCTGCAATTCGTTGGCCAAGCATATCCCACACATGCTCTGTTGGATTCAAGTCCGGGGAGTATGCTGGCCAATCCATACGGGTGATATCCCCCAATTGAAGGTATTCGTCTACAATGTTTGCACAGTGAGGACGGGCGTTGTCATCCATAAATAGAAATTCAGCACACATGGCGCCCCGAAACAAACGTACATGTTGTACCAGCATGACATCCCGATGGATGTGGCCTGTCATCGTTACACTCTGAACATGCAGGTCAGTTCTGGAACCAAGAATAATTCCTCCCCAAACGAGCCATCCTGCACCACCGTAACGGTGTCGTTCAATGGTGTTCTCTTGGTGGTAACGGGTACCTAACGCTCTCCATATGAAAGTCCGGCGAGAATCAGACTGCAAACTAAACCTGGACTCGTCGGAAAACATCCCACAAGACCAGTGTTGCGGTGTCCACAATGCATGCTCTCTACTCCAGGTTAATCGTCGGCATCGTGAGTTGCACAAGTGGAACATATCTGACAGGCCTACGAACTGACAGGCTTTTAAAGCGCTTGTGAACAATTTTACTTCTTTGCCACCATTCCTTATATACCCCTCTCTTACACTCTCGTCATTGTGACGTACTATCCGCGCCATCTGGTGGTTTCCTGTAATTTGCATATTCTTCTTCAAGATGTGTGTGATAATTCTACAGGTGAAGTTTTTATTTTAGAGTTCAATTTCTGTGTGATTCTGAATTATCCTTAGTTTATGGGTGTGAGTGTACATCACGAAAAACTTATTCCATTGCACTTTGCAGTGACAGTACCCAGTGGAAAGAGCGAAGGAAGCTGCTCGCTGCTGGCTTCCACAGCAGCATGCTGAAAGCATACGTCACTGTCTTCAACGAGCATGCGCAGAAATTGGTCGAGTTTCTGCACGAGGAAACGGACAAGGAATTCACGTGTGTTGAAAGCCCCTTATCGCTGTGCTCCTTGGATATAGTGTGCGGTGAGTTAAATGATGCAGCAAATCAGGTTTGAATAATGCGGTAGCACAAAATGCAAAACGATGTTGAATTTTTATAAAAATTTTATTGCAATATATGAATTGTTATATTATTATAGTAAGTAATTTTATATAATTGTGTAATTGCTAGTGACAAATTTAAAAAAAAAATGAAGTTAATATTTGTAGTTTATATTCACACAATTCAAAATTATCCAATATTCGATTGACATTTTTCCTGCCTTTGCAGTTTTTTTTTTTTTTTTTTTTGTACTTTCAGCCTATTTATCCGTATTAAAAGTACACTGGAAGAAAACAAACTTAAACACCAAGAAGTTCTGGTACAATATATATGGAATTTTTAAGATTTATTTACACATCTGAAAGATGCGCCCATTAAGATATGGGTCTACACCAAAGAAATGGCATTAGGTGTGCCCATATACACATTAAAATCTCATTTCCTTAAATTAATTAAATATTTTTAATTTCTTAAATATTAATTATCTTCAGGATTGGTCTTTATTAGTTGGATGTGAGTCAAACATATTTTAAAGGTGACAAAGACCCAGTATTGGTAGCTTACTGAGTTTGAAAAAACACGTGAAAATAGAGCTCCAAGAATGTGGATTTTGTATTCGAATAATATAAAGAGTCTTAGCGGTAATATGCATTAGAATTGGGTCAGTAGAGATAAGTCCAATACCAACATTTTGCAGGATAAATGAAATTTAAAAACGTGTTTACACAACTGAAAGTAGATCTCTATTATAATATCGGGCTAGACACAGTGGTGGTAACAGCACACCAGTGTTCATGAAAATCACATCTGCTTTAAAGTCGGGATTTCGTACGAAGTGCATAATTTTAGGATTGAGTTTTTTTGAGTTGGATGTGAGACAAAAACACCTTTAAGGAAGCAAAGAACGCAGAATCAGCATCTTTTAATAAGGCCGAGTAATAAGGGTACGAAAAGGTAAATTTTGTATACGGATATTGTATATAGACTTCACAGGGATATGTTCACTGAGATATCATCTGTTTATGATTGAAAAAAGTGTACATGAGTGGGTGTTGTCTCTAGAGACCGGGGTCTAGACACACGCAGCCCACTACTGAGAGGGTGATCACCGAATTCATTACGTGGATCTAGTATATCATACTGCATTTGAAGCACAAAATCCTAATAGTAACTAAAATGATATATATAAATTGTATCTTAAATGATATTTAAGTCATTTCAAATGAATTAAAAAAATCTTGAATTTATTTTAAGAAACTTGCAGCACTACCAGTTAATAACTAAATTTGCTATTGTAATTACGAATGTAAGGTGAATCCTAATGATGTGAATTCTGTGGTGATGCTGGTGATCGCTTTATTTAAAAGGAAATATCTGCCACTTGCATCTTCCCTTTTCCCTAGTTTTTATTTTGAATTGCAAAAAATCAATATGTAGTGGTATGAATCATGTTTTTCACATGTAGCTTGCATGAACGTAAAGTTTGCTCTGGACAATCCAAATGTTCATTCAAGCTTTCTTTTTCAGAATCCATTTTGGGCGTAAAAATAGGAGCTCTGCAGTGTGAAGCCAGGGAATACGTGTCGTCTCTTCATAGGTATGCCCATGCCGTTGCTGCATTAGGAAGACACTTATGTTATTCAGTTGAATTCAAGCAGTTACTATCAGAAAGATTTCGCGTAGGAAGCCCATATAGGAAGTTGATAGCTTCTTCTACTTTTTCTTTCATTTTGTATAAAATAATTTTTTAATTAAATCCATTCATTGTTTTGTTTTAACTCATCCACTTTTAACATGAAAAATCTCATAGCTTAATTTTTATTAATAGTTTTATTAATTATTTAAATTACAATCACATATTCAATATGTTTTGTATGTTCAATACCCTATCCTTGAATTTGCATTTTTTATGATATATTTTGCACTCAACTAAACATTTCAACTTGCTGCTTTAGTTAAAACTCATGCAGAATACTTAAAAAGAATACATCGTATATCAGTAGCAGTTTCTGTAGTTGTAAAAAGTAACAATTTAGTGACATATAAGGTTTCGAAATGTAATCCATTCTTGCTGAGAAATTAATATAATAATTAAATACTATTCATGGATAATTAAATTTCTATTTATTATAAAAAAATGGATTATATGTAATTTAGGAATTAATGTCATTTATATATGCAAGTGAATGAGAATGAGTGAAATGATATGTTTATGATGAAAGTTTTAAAACAAGCAGTTGATGTATTCTTTTTAAGGTTATTAGACCTAACGATGTCAAGAACTTGGAAATTTTGGCAATGGCCTGACTTTATATTTCACTGTTCAAGTTCTTACAGAGAAGGTTTGCAGCACGCCAGAATATTCCACGGTTTCTCTAGAAAGGTAAGACTACAATTTTCATTTTCTTTTTATTAAAAACCCTATATTTAATAAAATTAAATAATTATATATTTTTTTTTCTCAAAAATTCTTAATGCCTTATTTAAATAAGATTTTGTGCTGTTTGCCTGTTGAAGTTAAAAAACTATGAAATAAAATTGCCTATAATCAGTTTGCTTCATTTCAGAATAAATATACCATTGTATGTTTTATAAAATATATGTGTTTCATGAGTTTTTATAAAAAGGTTTCGCAGGAAATATTATAAAGGAGAATTAAACTCATAAAGATACATATCTCTTTTTGTGCAAAATTAGTGAGAAAAGTATTTATTTTGTGATTAATAATTTCAATGTTTAACATTCAGCTGATGTCAGCAATGCATTTTTTCAAGCATATATGAACCTAAAAAATACTTTCTTATTGTTGTTCCCCACTTATTGAAAGGAAATTAAAGCTTAACTGCAAGCTGGGCGAATACAAATCTAAAACCTTTCCATAATGTATAGATATGTATACATATATATTATTCATTTTTATATAAAAACTATAAAATGAAAAGCTAACAATAGAACACTATTGCGTTGATTAAACGAGTATTCCAACACTCGACATAAAAGAAAATGTAAAAATTTAATTATACATATCATCAATATTGCTGTATTCTCATTTGTAAAGCTCGTATTTCATTGCATATCCTGTAAATTTGTAACTAAACACGATATTTTCGACTTCAGCATTTTTACACATGATATCTTTAATCCCATCAGGGCTCCTCGTTCAGCAGGAACTACAGCTGGCACTTTTATTTTAGTTACACATGAGTCCCCCTTCGCTAGACTGATGTGTTTATAGCAACTAAGGAGGACCAGGAGTCGGACATAGAGGCTTTTTCTTTGATTTCGAAACGGAACGTTATCGGAGGTCAACAAAATTAAGTTGATTGAACGTTTATCTCTGGCTGATATATGTATTGATAGCCGACAGATCTGTGTATTGATCAGAACTAAATAAATAGAACAATAATTATTTGCTTCGGAGCATTATAGCGAACAGTTCTTTCATATTATTTTGAAAACGAAACTAACACACTTATTAAACACTTTTTATAAAATAGAAGTATTTACTTGTTATTTCTTTATTTATCTCCTAAAAATAGGGCTAGATGGATAATATAGTTTGGACATCCATGTTCTGGCCTTACGATAATAAGCATGTACTCTCCTGTTTCCAAGAGATCACACGAGGGAAAACCATTTTTTGTTAATCATATTCATCTGACGGAGATGATATAAACGAATAAAAGAAGCAGATTGTAGGTTATTCTGTTTTATACGTTAAGTGCAATTCCTTTCGTTGAAAACAATATACTCCTTTGTAGACTTCTGCCATTATTCAACTCAGAAATGCAACAGACAATTCAACTGAAATAATAATTGTATTTAATTTCTATCAGGTATATTTTGTGTGTTAATTCAAAGTAATTTATTTATAAAATTAGATCATGAAAGAGAGAAAACTGATGTACCTGAATGGAAAAATAGGAGACGATAGCAGAAGACCCAAATGTCTGTTGGATGTCCTCTTGAAGCTGCACATCGAGGACCAACTGCTCGACGAGGATGGGGTCAGACAAGAAGTGGACACATTCTCCTCATTCATCTAGGCAAAGGCATACCTGGAAATCAATTCAAATTTACAAAAGTCCAAATAATATTTTAACCTAATTAACATCTATAATGAGTACCGGTTTATTTAATGTATACCTTCCCAAAACGATTTTGACGAATTAATTTATTTATTATTCTGACCCTATTATCCCGAAACTATGCAATAGTAATCTTAATTTTTGAGTGGAAATTATATCTATCCACTTTATACAGCGTCTGTTCTAGAAGTACTTATGTAGGTGGATTCACAGAAAAACGTCGAATAAGATTGTTTGCTTGAGATGAGCGTAGTCTCATGCAGAGCTCCGAGAGATTAACAACTGGATGTTTAAAAACTAAATGGCTGAACTTTTGAAAACTGCATACGACTGACGAGCGTCTTGCTTTTAAAAGAGAAGACATGATTTAACGCAAGTTGATACACACAAAAAAAGAAGACAGCAACGAAATAAACAATAAATGAAATATGGTTGTAAATTAATCGTCAATACCTTAATTTTGTATTAAAAAATAAAGCAAGCTGTCAAAATAATTTTCAATCACAATCCGAATGTTCAAAATTACAATTTCTACTGCAAATAATTTAAATATTAATTAATTTTGCTTCTTCCTTTTAAATTTATTTACTCAGGGTATTATTTTATGTGTCCCATTTGTTATAATTTTTTTAATTTTTATGGTGGTTTTCTTATGCACCTAATTTTCTCAATATATATCTTTATCAATTGTTTTTATATAATTTTAGCATAACGTATGTTAGGATAGTAGGACTTCAATCACGGATAAAAATGTTATAAGTACAAATCACCGAATAAAATCCCCGAAGTGTTGATGCAAGGCTAGATATAAAATTACAGTTATTTAAATGATAAATGTGAAAAAAATGTAAGTATAATTTTTATTACAAATTTGTGAATTACCTCTTCTATGACGATTTCTAGGGTCATGACACCACTGCGGTTGCAGTTAAGTGGGCCCTGTACTTGATAGGTCTGTACCCTGAGGTACAGGAGAAGATACACCGAGAGCTGGACAGCGTATTGGGAGCTGACAGCAAGGGTCCTCTTTCGGTCGCCGATCTGAAAGAACTCAAATACCTGGAGTGCGTCCTAAAGGTGAGATCCAATTTCAATCAGGGTCTCGAATGGTTAGGGTTTTCACTGATTTCTTGAGTTTGTTTTTGAAGTCTGGGTATCATTTTCAAAAATTGACAGAAAACGTGGGTATCAATCTTATATATTTAAGTTGTAACAATTTTACAAAAGAAAATAATTTCACTAAATATTCATCATTGTGTGTGTAGTCGAAAGTCAAATTATTATTTATTTGTTTTAATCAACAACCAATTTTTGTTATTACAGAAATTACCACTTCACACAGATATGTAGAATTAAATTATAAGACTGTATGTTTTACTGTACATAGTAAATCTGAATATTCGGTGAACAATCCCCAAACAACGATAATGACCAGGTGATTCTGTAAATTTGATTGTAACGCTGTCCTTTTTCTCGTTTCAATTAAATGTTCGTGTCCTGCAATTGAAAGAAAATTTTTTTCTATGAATTTTCAGTAAGTGGGTTCACGATTCATTGAATACTTAAAAATATGTAAATTACTAAAAATTCTGTCTCCAAATTGTTTTAATAAGTATGTACAAATCTTTTAATTTGTTTCATATTGATTTCATTTGCAGATGAAAAAACCTCAATGATGCAGTTTTTCCTAAACGACACTTTTGAAAAACATCCGACCCCATTTTGGTTTCGTTTTGAAGTAGAGCTGCTTTTTTAGGCATTGTTAAAATTCCACCTTTTCTTTTGAGAGACAACCCTGCGTGGTGCAGAAGATTATTCTCACTACTGTGACTTTTCTGCATATTATGAAAAATTATATATTATTCAAGTTTTCTGCTTTGACAAAATTAACAACACTGATAATATCAGTCGGTGCACAATGTATTTCTGACTCCATTTCTGTTTCTTCAATAGCAAATGAATACAGCATACGGAGGGCCGGGTTTTCCTATACGCTTAGTAGGCTTCAGCCCAGGACCTCAAGATCAAGAGGGGCCTACATTCAAATTGTTAGCAAAATTAGAATTACATTATTCTAAAAACAGTAAACACTGAAACACTGAATCGAAAATAAGGAGACATTCTACACATATGACTAAAAAACAAACATAAAATGTATTTATTAAGATCAACGCGTTCGGCTCATCGGGTCTCTTCGTTTGTATATACTAGATTGCATCAAAGTATAGTTCTTACGTTCACTGATTGCTGTGGCAAATATTGACGTGCTTTACGCTACTAAGCTCTGGTTTGTTCCTGTATACATGAAATGCAGATTGGTTTAGATTGGAACAGACAAAGAATATCCCGACGTTCAGTTATATTCTTATTACTTCGATAATATGAAATACGTGTCAATGTTATTAGAAAAGATTCTTATTTTAGGATTGCGTACACGATCACTTGATTCTCGCCTTTTAAGTTCAGTAGGTTCAATATTTTAGTGAATTGTTTATGGACTTTTGAAAAATGTTTTTGGACAATAACAATTTTTTGTGACTTTTTTTTGTCCAAATAAGTGTTCTCGACTGTTTTTTTATTTATTATCCGTGTGTTATTTTTTATCCAGATCAGTACCAATCACAACATGTTTCATTTGAGATATTGATATATATCGCAGTAATGATGTATTTTACTATCTCTCATGTAATTTATAAACTTAAAAATTGGAGGTGAAATAGCCTCAGAAATGGAATAATCTAGGGCCTCTTTTCATCTAAATCTGGCCCTGAGCATATAATTAAATATGAGATTCTATTTCAATCAGCTTTGGCTTGAATTATTTTTTTCTTCCCATTAGTGTATCTGCTCAATCGCTGGGCACATTTACGCAGTTTCCCCGTAAAATGATGTTTCTAATGATGAGTTATTTTCTCTGGAAAGCATGCCTTATCCTATGCATCTCTTTTTTTCTTATGTGGCTCAAAAAGATATTTTTTTTTAGCAATACATTATTAAAAAAATATTTTATAAATACCATTCAGCGACAACTGTACTTTCATCTATGGGTATAGGAAACTTTCAACGATGGATAAATTTTTTGAATATATATTTGCTTAAATTATGTTCAATGGCGTCTTTACACCTAGCGTTGGTATTTGCTGCCAAGGGGATACATTTTAGTTTCTTAAGATATTTTTTCCCATGAATTATTATTATTATTTCCATTGAATTATTTAAGCATTGTTAATACCAATATTACCAAGCCTTTTGCCAACGGTGTGCGGATTTTTAACTTTTGATATAAGGAAACAATTCTCAAGGGAGGATTCTAAACAGTTATTATTACATGAAAATATTTTTTTTTTAAATAACTGGTTTGAGGAGGGCATATTTTCAACTTTGTATAAAATTTACATATTAATATTAAGCCTCTACGTAAGAATTTTATAACATTTCATAAAACAATATGCATTTCATCAAGATAGATATTGAACTTAAAAAATGATATCAACTATGTTACTCAGTTTTAATGCAACAAAAGTAGGCTCACTATCAGGATAATCTTTAATCCGTTAGTTTATCGAGGATATTTTGTTTAACACTCATTTGGTGATTTATCACGCACTCGCAGGTGAGCCTACGTCGTACTACACTTCTGAGACCTCTACGGAGACCTCTGCTGTGTGAAATCTAAGCAAAATAATTCTTTGAAGAAAACAAAAAAAAAACGGATTGATACAAGACGCAATATAAGCAATCACAAGTCGCAATAATGATTATACAAGATGGGAGATCAGAAAGAATTTACTTAAAATTAAGAACAGGGAATTTTGAAAATTGTTGTTACTATCCAACAGTGTTTAAAGAAAATCCTAATTCACCCAGAGACGTTGACGATAAATATTTCTAAAAATATTTTGCATGATATCTGATTAAAATTATTATGCAATCATTTAACATAATAACAAATAATTTTCTTTATAAGAAATGACAAATGCCATGATTTTTGGTCTTATCTTGGGTTTTAATAAAAATAAAATGTTACCGCCGTGGATGAAACAAATCATTTAAAAATATAAGTCCGTTCGTCAATAATCACATTTTTTTTCGAAATTGCAATCGCTATTGCTTAAAATTCCAATGCAAATTCACGATCATAAAGCCTGTTCAGTATCAGAAAAATGTAAAATCCAAATAGGGTTATTAATCTGTGGCTTACATACGTCTTACTGAGAAATTTAGCAATATTATTAGAGTTCCTATCTATATAATTTAAAATTATAATAATTTTGCTTGAATAGGAAAAAAAAAATTTTTTTTAATTAGGCAAAAAAATACTGGCTATGTTTAATACATGCATTTCATCAAATTTTTTTGGATCATTTTACGGAATGTTAAATATTATTCATTCCACTTATTCCCCTGCCCGTATTCAAGCTATAGAAATGTATAAAATTGTTAAAGGTTTTTCATTGCATTGCATACACCTTTAAATGATTTTGTACCATGTGTAATTTTTTAAAATAATTGTTTCAGGAATGTAATCGATTCTATCCTCCAGTACCTATAATTGGCAGAAAAATTTCTGTAGAAATCAGCATCTGTAAGATCTTTTTTTTCTCTTACTTCTTTTATTGTATAATATAAATATAAACCTTAATTTAACAAAATAACACTTTGAAATTAATTGCACTTCTCATTTATAAGATATCTTAGAATGACTTAAAAATTTCACAGAGGTATCTGATTAAATTTATTTTTATTAATATTCATTTATTGGAACTTATTACAAAATAATGGAAAATGAAATAAATTTTGTTATTTGAAAATTTACAAAAATATTTCATTTTTTTTAACATTTCTATAATTTAATACTTTGCTTTTTTAAATTTATAATTCATTTTTAACAAAAAATAAAATATTGTGCATATTTTCAGGTGGTTTCAAAATACCTAAAAGAACACACGTTGTTGTGTCACCTTTCTTGGTGCACAGAGACGAAGACGTTTTTCCCAATCCAGAGAAGTTTGATCCGGAACGATTTCTACCGGAAAACAGCGCGCATATTCCTGAATGCGCGTACATTCCTTTTGCTGCGGGACTGAGAAATTGCATTGGTAAAAGACTTGAACTAAATATTTCTATTCTGCATTATAAAAATTAATCAACTGTTTTACATTGATTTTTATACAACATTATTTATATAATGCAATTATAGATATATTTTATTTCGTCCCTTTTTTAAGATTTCAATTAATTATATCCCTAAAATATATTTTATTTTCATTGCTAAAAAATTTTTAAATATTAATTGAACCTTAAATAAATTTTGAAAGAAAATAGTGTTAAATAAAGCAAAATGTAAGGAATGATTGCTAATAACCAATAGTGTTTTCTGCTTTTAAAACAATAGTACGACTATATATATAATTTATTTTTTTTAATTTTTAAAAATTCAATTAATTGCATCCTTAAAATATTTTATATTAATTACTAAAATAACTATTAAATAGTAATTCAGCCTTCGATAAGTTTTGAAAAAAAATGGCGTAACAAAAAAAATGTAAAGAAAGATTTTAAATAGCCAATAATTGTGTCTGCATTCTACGACTTCATCAACCGGAATCAATCACAAATTTTCATTGAAAATGGGATCCTTATGTGCTTATGTTATGTTAATTAATTGTTTGTGTAGTTTCTTTATAAGTGATTCCATATCAAATTTTTCATCAAGGAAATTAATGCATACATTTGAATCTTACGTTGAAAATCTGTCACTTTGTCAGGTATATGCTAACATAATATCAATTCAAAAAAAGAAATAAAAGCGGTTTTTTTTATAGAAAAATTTTAATAGATAACTGAAATTGTTTTAAAATTTCAAGTAAAAATTGTCTTCTGTATAAATTTTGTTAAACGGATGTTACAAAGGTTTGCGCAAAAGTCCCACCCCCCCAAAAAAAAAGGTTACACATGCGCAAAAGACCTAAAACCCACAGAAAAGTTTTGTAAACGAGATTAACAAATTTGACACAGAGGAAACATATTTCTAAAGAAATCCCATAACATTTACTGAATTTCCTTCAAAAATAACTCATTAATATTTAGAAACTAACATTTTCCCATACTAATAATACGTCTTACAAAGATAAAATTAAAGTATTGTCTTAGCGTAGATTTTTTCAGTGAAATGATCGTTTTACACTTGAAATATATTTAATTTTCGAAAGAATTTCGATATAAATTTACCAAAAAAAAATCCGTCAAAATATACTTTTGAAATAATTTAATTTTTACTAATAATTCCCATTGTATTAATTTAAGCATCAATCTTTACAAAAATCACGAGCATATAATCCGATATTCCGAGTTTACAGTTACCGACTGTTTTTACAAACACACAAAACCGGACTAACGACCGTTCACAAGAATTCTAATTAATTTTAAAATCATTAATTTTTTTTTCTATTTTAACTTTAGCAATATTATTCTCCCAAACACTCAGAGTTATATATAGAATATGTTTCAAATAATGGTCTTGGTCTTCTTTGAACAGGACGCGTCTTTGCTGAGATGGAAGTGAAAGTCCTGGTGTGTCACATTCTGAGAAACTTCTCTCTTCACTCTCTGGACTCGAGAGACAAAGTGCTTCCCTTCATGAAAGTCACTCTCCAATCGTCTCAACCCGCCCGCATCAAGTTTCGACGCAGACAACAGTGAATGATTTTTGAATTGTCCATTTAAGAATTAATTGATTTGCTTATTCCACTTTTTGTTGTTGTTCCAAAAACACATGTTGTTGTGATCCTTTTTTAAAAATAAATACATTATACATGAAATTGATTCGTATTTTATATATCGCGGAATTGTATGTTGAGCAGAACGTACTTTCTTCTGTATTCATTAATTTGGAATTCCAAAAATTCTTGATTTCTATTTACTTCCCATTTATTATTACTTATATTATAAATCTGTAGTGTATCTGTAAATATATAAGTTCCAAATTTGTTTCTAATTAAATTATTAAAATAGGGGAATTATACCCTTCCTCGAATTGCCATATGATAAGTGGTGGTGAAGTACTGATGCAAACAATAGGTCTTTTCAATGCACTAACTACGATGCGTCCAAACACGTCAATGGCTGCGACCAGAAAAAATTCAAAGGAAAATTCAATCTAATTCCAAGAAAATGTACCCAACATAGCATGTCCATCGTATAATAAGAGGAAATATTATTTTAATTTAAATAGATGCAAATAGGTTTAATAATATATTTGTAGAAACCCGCATGTTTATAATTGCATACCTGCGGAAATTGGACAAGGTAAATTTGAAGAGAAATTATTCCGGAAAAATATTACCATTTAAAAGATAGTTAACATATAACTATTAATGCAACTATTCGCGAGTTCTGATAATATCAAAAGACAATAGTAAATCCAATATTTAAGGAAAATAGTTCAGAAAAATTTTTAATGTAAGGGAAAATAGTAACTAATACCATCTATTAATTAAAAGGAGAAAAATTTCAAGGTTTTCAAGAAAATCAATTAATTTGCGAAACTAATTTAGTTCTAGACGGGTAAATGTAAACGAATTTTGTAAATTTTAATTTGTTATCTTACAGAAATTTTCCTGTCATTTCATTATCTGCTCACAGAATCGCATTTATTTGTATAAAATACCCCACCACAAACGTCCATGTGATGAAGATGGAATTGTAAACGGCGCCTAGTTTTCTTCCAGTGTCTTTCAACAATCTGCGGATCATTTGGGAAGACAGTAGTACAAGACGCAGATGAAATCTTTACAAACGGATGTTCCGAGGACATGACGTTTGCTGTTTCATACAAACCATAA
>BPLQ01006492.1:62389-112388 GCA_021605075.1 Caerostris darwini | reverse complement strand
GCCAGACAGCTCTCGATTTGACAGTATTGCCTTCGAGTACCTGCATGTCATAGCTTGGCTGTTGAGAACTGTTCGAGATATACATATATAGTTTTAAAGTCATGTTATAATATTGATTACTACTATATGTGGTCGCCAGCCAGAAATAATTTTTCTGTTTGCCGTTTTCGTATTTATATGACATAAACCCATACGGCCATTGGTAAAATGCGACGTACGTAAATTCCTTTCGGCATGTTATGGCGGCGCTTAAGCCCCGCTACGCATCAGGAAGTTCCATAAGCCAGATCTGCATGCCGTCATCTACGCAGCTTAACGTGCCATATTAACGTCGCCAGGCCTGATATCAGCAATCATTCATAATGTCGAGAACAGTCACGTCGGTATCAATCTTTCACTGCGGCTAATTGCCCACAGCTGGGGACGACAGACTTCGGCGTTCTCGGTAAACCATCGGAAAGGGTGGTCGTGACGGCGTTAATTCAGAGTTCAGGTCGAACGCGCATTGGTTTCGTAATCAGTTCAGTGTACCATGCCCGATATTTGGTCGCCACACTCCGTGGTCTCAGATGCCGTTCGTTTCGACGAATACGTCATTACCGTGATGTTTGTTCTTCAGTGTTCAAAGTATCAATACGGAGTATTATCCTACCTGCAGATGCATCCGTCAACGCCTTTCAACCTCACGCGCGGCGGCATCTAAAAGCGTTCCAGTCGACCCCCAAAGTATATTTTATGCCGACGCATTTCGCCGCATTACGTGTGCCGCTGTCGACCCTTTTCATTTCGAAAAGTCCCGCACTTCTTCCAGACAGTGTAGTTCATATATTTTATTGTCGTCAATACAATTCGAGCGTATGCCGGTGTTTGCCTCCAGTCAGTCCAGCGCCTTCAATTTCGTTATTTTATCTCTTTCGAAAACACTGAAGTTATCCAGGAGTTCACTTTATAAACAGCCAGTCGTTAAACACATGTTTGCGCCATTACCAGCCAAGACAGTTCGGATTGCAATCCTCGGCTCCGATACCGGATCCGCAGATCGGTGACGGTTTGGTTGGTGAAATTGCAGCTAAATGCCTTTCCAGAAAGGCAATGTCTCTATCCCCAAATGCCGCTGGGGCACGGTGTTACACAGCTGGCGGCGCTGGTTTTTGAAGTGATGAACAGACGACTAAAATATTGGTCATCAGTTTTCTCGAAACCAGTGGCTCCAGCTCACACGATACTTCCGGCGGTTTGCAGCAATAACACTTGCGCTGCTTGACGCGGCGCGATCAAATCTCTACTTGTCGATAAAGCAGCCCGAACTTCATTTTATCAACATTGCTGAGTCGAAGAGCCCGTTAAGTACTATCGTTACGCGAGTCCACACTCATCGTGTCTCGCTGTGCAATTTAGGCAATCTTTGTAAAAATTTCATGATGAGCTGTTTAATAGTGTTTATATAATCGTATAAAAAATTCTTGACTAGGTAAATACCACGTGCGTTTTCATTGAAATTTTTTTTTTTTTTTTGGAAAAGTAGGTTTTCTTGCACGCTTGTGATTATAGTAATCAATTTAATGTTCTTATTGTTTATTAAGCAGTAAGGATTTTGTTATTTTGAGAGCAGTAGGTAGAAAGCAAGCAATAGGGAACGGTAGATACAGTAACCAATTTAATGTTTTTATTGTTCATTAAGCAGTAAAGAATTTATGTTTTTGGGAACAGTAAGTAATGGTAGGCAGAAAGCATGCAATAGGGAACGGTAGGTACAGCAACCAATTTAATGTTTTTATTGTTTATTAAGCAGTAAAAATTCTGAATTAGTAAGATGAGCTGTGTAATAAGGTTTGTATAATCGCATAAAAATATTGACAGGGTAAATACCACGTGCGTTTGCATTCAAAGTTTTTTGTATTTTTGGGAATAGAAGGTTTCCTTTCATGCTTTCGAATACAGCAACCAATTTAATGTTTATAAGCAGTAACGATTCTGAATTAGTAAGTTGAGCTGTTTAATAGTGTTTGTATAATCGTATAAGAAATTCTTGATAAGGTAAATACCACTTGCGTTTGTATTCAAACTTTTGTAATTTTGGGAATAGTAGGTTTCCTTTCATGCTTAAGATTATAGACTCCAATTTTGTGCTTTTATTGTTTATTAAACAGTAAATATTTTGAATTAGTAAGATGAGCTGTTTAATAGCGCTTGTATAATCGCATAAAAATTCTTTTGGCGGAATACACCACATGCGGTTGCATTAAGTTTTTGTATTTTTGGGAACTGTAGGTTTCCTTGATTTTGAATAGAGATTTGAGTAGAGATTTTGAATCCATTTCCCTTTACTTGCGATTACAGCAACCAATTTAATATTTTTATCGTTTATTAAGCAGTTTAGATTTTGAATAAGCAACACGAGCTGTTAAGTTGTTAATTAATTTTTTTTGTATAAATGCAAAAAAAAAAAAAAAAAAAAAAAAAAAAAAAAAAAAATTTCTTGAAGGGGTAAATACCAGGTTTGTTTGCATTTTGGGAACAGTAGGTTTCATCGCATACTTGCTAATACAGCAACCAATTTAACGCTTTTATTATTTATTAATCAGTAAAGAATTTGGATTAGCAGCATGAGCTGTTGAATAAGCTGTTTAATGGCTTTTGTATAATCGAAGAAAAATTATTGAAGGGGTAAATATCACGTGCATTTGCATTCAAGGTTTTGTATGTTTGGGAATAATAAATTTCTTTTCATGCTTATAATTACAGCAACCAATTTAAAGTTTTCATCGTTTTTTAAACAGTAAAGATATTGAATTAGAAACACGTGCTGTGTTTCTCATAATCTCATAAAAAATTCTTCTGGTAATAAATTCCACGTGCGTTTGCATTCAAGTTTTTGTAGTAGTAAATTTTTGTAAATTTTGTAATCAAATTTTTGTGGAATAGTAAGTTTCCTTGCATGCTTGTCATTATAGCAGATGCTGTTTCGAATGTGTCGAATGAGAAGTTCGAATGCTTTTATCATTTATAAAGAAGTAGAGATTTTGAATCGCACCGCGTCCAAATAATATAAGTGGTCTTATTTGCCTGGGAAAATGTTCACCAGGTAATCTGATTATTGAGGCTAGACGCTGAAAAACCTTTTTGAAACCTTGATTGTTTTCCTAGTTTCTGAAAACTGTTAATTACATCACGCGCAGCTGGTACACGAAAGTGTCTATTCCTTCACTTCAAAATTAACACCATGGCTATTGTATTTTCATTGATGTATGCCCCGAATAACCTGAAAGACGGGGGATGATAGAAAGACATTGCCTTTCTGGAAACTTTTATGGAAACATTGCTTCCTGGAAATTTCCTCCCACATATGTATATAATAAGCAACCGTCCTGTCCTAGGACATCCGGTACATCAGACCGGGGTTGCGACAGCAATTCCGAACTGTACAATCTTAACGAGTAAATAAAACAAACACATGGGCAAAACCCTTATGAACCAACGGCGAAAAACGACATAAAAAAGAAGACAAGACTCTTAAAGACTCCTGAAGAAAAACCTAAATAAAAACTTCAGACTCTGATGACAACCAAGGAAGAGTAAATAAATGCGCAAAGAGAAATTAGAAAAACATGGAGCTGACTGGAAGAACAATTGCAAACCGCCAACTTCATTTTTTTTCTTTCCTTCTTTTATTGGTAGTAAATATTAACAATGTTATGGTGAGGGCGAGGGTTATTATTGGTAACAAGTAAATATATTAAGATACACTATCTGGAAAAAAGTGACGGGACACCCCTCGAAAAGTAGAAAAGTCGACAATACAGCTTACGCATGTGCAATAACAGGTATCACGTGTCAGCCATATCCTATAAATACTCTTTGGGGTCGACTAGAGTTGCTTTTTGTCAAGATGCCAAAAGAGTTTAAAGTTCGATGTTTGGTTGGATTGCATCTTGCCAAGTGTCAATTAGGGAGATATCCCGTCTCCGTAACTTCAAAATCAACTGAGCACGTGTTGTGTGTCGCTACAAGACTAACACTGTCAGAACAAACCCCGAAGTGGACGACCTACAGTTCACACCAGCAGGGACTGGCGGGTGCTCGGCAGGGAGATTCGAAGTAACCGTCAAACATCCATGGACAACATCGCTAGTGAGTTTAGACAAGCCACAGGTGTGGCCATTTTGACCAAGACTCTTCGTATCGAGGCCCATAAGTAAGGTTACACTGGACGTTCGGCTGCCCATAAGCCTTTGATTACGAAAACCAACAAGAAAGCGCGCGTTCGATGGGCCAAAGACCACCGTACTTGGACTCTGGATGACTGGAAACGCGTTCTTTGGAGTGACGAGTCACGATTTACCCTTTTCCGTTCCGATGGACGTGTTTGGGTATGGCGTTTACCAGGAGAACGCCTTTTACCCGAGTCTGTCGTCCCAACTGTAAAGTTTGGTCGGGCAGGATTGATGGTATGGGCCTGTTTCTCCTGGTATGGGGCTGGCCCACTGGTGAAGGTTGATGGTGCGATGAATGCCGATATATACTGTGATATTCTCGACAATCATGTCCTTCCTACCTTGTGGGCAACGTACGGTATGGATGATTGCTGGTATCAAGACGACAACGCAACAGGCCATGTTCCAAGGAGGACTCTGGATTGGTATGTGAACAACAACGTTAAACGCATGGAGTGGCCGGCGCAAGCGGATCTTAACCCAATTGAACATTTCTGGGACGAATTGGACCGTCGGTTGAGGGCCTGCACCCCACTCCCCAAAAGCAAGCCTGAACTATGGAACTTCCTGTTAAACATTTGGGAGCAAATTCCTCTTGCCACTATGGCTAATTTAGTGGAAAGCATGCCCAGAAGGGTTGCAGCTGCGATCGCAGCTAAAGGAGGCCCTACCTCCTATTAATTTTAATAAATATGGGTTTATGTCGTTATAGTGCCGTGTCCCGTCACTTTCTTCCACATAGTGTATATAAATACAAAACAATAATATAAACAGGAAAACTATTTCTGAAACACAACGACCACACATAAATAGTAGAAATCAATATTATAATAAACTCATGAGCTTTTACAAACTATATATGTATATCTCGAACAGTTCTCCAACAGGAGATGAATAGTAAATAATGCTTTTTGGAATGACATGCGAGACACTTAAATGCTCTCTCAGAATTACAATAGAGAATTACAATCAGAATCAGAATACATTACAGAATTCCTCGATGTTTAAAACAGTGACTGCAATGATTGGATTCAAAATGAGTTTGGCTTCATACTCTATCAATAGATCATAAGTTAAATTAATGGTATGATTATGTACAATATTTTGCAATAAACAACATTTTATTGCATGAAACCAAACAAATGTTGCCTCGATCTAAACCTTTCTCCATCTGAAGTATATTTCATTCATAAAACATTATCTTAAATGTTTGTAACATCTTTCTTTTGACAACCACGGAAAAGGTTAAATTACTTTTCGGCATTACTAAATTATTCCATGTTACAATGAAAGTTGTTTTGACATGGTTCTTTTTACGGAAAAGTAATTCCAGACCATGAATTCGTAATTCATTCACTAAATGCAATAACGGTAATATGTATGACTTTCTAGTAATACCATTTCAGAGCAGTAAATCAATATAGAAATAAAAGCAATACTTATTATTCTTGTAAAACGACTTACGTATTTCTTGGTATAGTTGTTTTATTACTAGTACTTGTAACAGGAAATGCATTATATTGCAGACACTGCCATACAAGTCACTGTTTTAGAAATTGTTCGACTTTTGCTTTTCTTTGAGAATTAAGCGATATATATAAATTATTACTGATCATATTTTCCCAAGACATGTCGTATTTTATTGCTCTGTATAATAAATACTAAAATCATTCGTGCATTATTTAAGTGATATTTAAAGTTGTATTTATTAAAAATGATTCAGTGTGTGATATAAATAATTAATATAAATTCTAATTATATAAATACTTCATTTGAGATTGATGATTCTTTTTCAAGTTTTTAAAGAAGAAAAATAGAGAGGAATGAAATATTTAACGTTAGTTAAATATATGTCAAGTTAGTTAGCACGATAAGAAAAGCTATAAAATTAGATTTTAAGGGATTCGACATAATGAAAGTTTCACAATAATTAAAAAAATGTGGGGAACAAGTTCAAGAACTCACGTGGTCTCATGGAAGGTGGGGGGTGGGAGCTTCTGTTGCGATAGATCACCCGTAGTAGACTTGGCTCCGTGACGCTGAATAAGGACGGCAGTGCCTTCCGGATTTAGGAGGAAGTACCACGAATTTGCGTATCGTATGGGAGAACACCTAGAAAACTCCCACCAGGTAGTCCGACTCAAGAGGTAAGATGTTGAACATCAAAACGGCATCGAGTCTTTTTTGAAACAGTGTCTACAACAAAGACGCCAGCGTACTGAACCTCCACCCAAATGCTCACCAGCGGCGCGCTTTGCTACTGAGCCACGAGTCGGCCAAAAGATTATTTTTTCATTGAATCAATGCATGTTCAGTCTTTAAAGTAAAATAAAATATTTCGGGGAATATGAATTCTTGGGAAATCTTGGGTAGAAATTGCGTTACCTTGAATAGCATCAGCAGATATATTTTTAAAGGATGCTAAATCTGAAAATTCAGTAGCATGAATCAGTTGATGAATGGTGATATATTTTATCTGAAACCGAACAGTTTATAGTTAATGGGATAATGGACCTAAATGGAATAATTTAATACGGTTAAAATAATTAACGCCGAATGCATTGACCATTTAGGAAACCTGATGAGACAAATTCAATATTACAAAGATGAATGTAACATAAATGTCTGAAAAGTAACAGCTAAGATTTGATTAGATTATGAGCTGAGACGAAATCATGTAATCTGGATAAATTTATATAATCTGCTATTTTGTTGAGTGCATTCAAAATTCTAGAAACCTAATGAGACAAATGTAGTAGCACTAAGAAAATATGTACGGTCGACAAATTTCGTTTAAAACCGAACAGCTTATGGTTGATGGGATTATAAGCGAAACGAAATCATTTCATTTGGCTAAAATAACAGACTGTACGATTTCGCCAAGTGCATTCACCATTATGGAAACCTGGCAAGATATATTCAGACGCCCGAAGCAATTAAGGGACGATTGGTAACTTTAAAATTGAAATGCTCATGGTTGATAGGATTATAGCTCGAAACGAAATCATTTAATTTGAAATATAGTAATAGCATTCTGAGAGTTTGCCTGTTGTAGACAGAAGAGAAACAGATCTGTAACTGCCCAGATAAGTGGAATGTTTACCAAGTATCAGCATAGATATTACGATAGCTGTTTTAGAACAGTTTAGTTTAAGAACCTAATTAATCAAGGAATTTCACGTGGTGGTTGCAATAGGGGATCAAGTCAAGTGTGATAATTTTATTAGCGATATTGTCCGAAGCAGAATGTTTTAAATAACTATTTTATGGATTATAATAGCAATTTCAATTGGTTTGGTGAGGAAAATTGTCTTATCATGTAGAATTTAAATAAAAATTTTTAAAGGTGTCTTCAAAAGTTTACCAGTTTCTGACTGGGAAAAGATATTTTAATTGAAAATGTTATTTAACTTTTGTTGCTATCATTTCAGTCTATAAGATTTTATAGTTCTAGAGTCACCTCTAAGAAAATTACTATCCGGTTTATCAATAATCAATTTTTCATGCTAAAAGAGTTTTGGAAAATATTACGAATATTTCTGTTGAGTCAATCAAAAAAAAAAAAAAAACTTTTTTGGCCTAGGTTTTTTTAGAAACTTGTCATTAGGAAAAAGTATTGCTAATCATTTAAATTATGATGAATTTAGTCTTTAACGATTAAATTTTTAACATGCTATTAAGATACTGCAAAGGATAAAGAATTTTTCAGTAATAAAAATAAATTTTACCTTATTAAAAATAAAGAGAGAACATATTTTTTCAGATAAGTGATCATATTTAGAAACTCAAATTTTTCAATTTAACTTCCAGTGATTGAGAACTGTTCCCATTTTTCTGAGAAAATAATAGCCTGAGATGTTTTGAAGAAAGTGTAATACGCATAGTTTTAAATCCGCATTTACTTTTAGTTGTTAATGATGCCTAAAACCCACCGTTTATTTTTGCGTTTAATCAAGTATCCAAAAAAAATATATATATATTTAAAAGAGACCTCATCCATACATAATCAATAAAATATATACAATTTACGAACACAAATATAATGCAACCCTATCTTTCGAAAACGCAAAATTTACAATAGTTATTGAGAAACATCAAAAGAAAAAAAAAATATATATAATGGTTTTTATTTCAATAAGAGAAAATTTGATGACAATGTACAGCAAAAAGTCTAAATTAATAAAATTAATCAAAGACACATTCAAAATTATTCAGAGAAACAATCTCTTTTAGGTAGATGGACCGGATGGACACCCTATGAGTAATCTATTCATGGAAGGAGAGCAACTTTTGTTGTGCTGTAACACCGTCGGTAGAGGTCTAACTTGGCTACGAATCGCTGATGAAGGAGGGCAGTGCCTTCCGGGAGGACTTTTAGGGGCAACTATCCCGCATTTGCGCATCGTATATAAAAAAAATCCAGAAAACTCAAAACATGCAGTCCTACTAATAAGGTAAGATGCGGAACATACCAAAAGCCATCAGGTCTCCTCGTTTTTGAAACAGTGTCTACAACAATGCTCCAGTTCAGTCCTAATGCTCGCCAGCTACACCTAAACCACCACAATTTGAGTAATAAATAAATAAATAGAAAGAAAAACCCAAATAGGGACACAGCACCTAGGATATTCAGTTATTAAAAAAGTATTAATCTCTTAGTTTGCAACAAATCAGGAAATCTCAAATAAAATGTATTTAATTTTGCAGATTATATATATATATATATACACTCCAGTCACATTAATGTGACCACCTGTCAAAAGCCAGAATACACACTCTTGTATATTCTGGCTTTAAGTGGAGTGTGGAATGTGGTATTAAGTGGAATTCTTTATATACACTCCACTGCAATGTGCTGCCACCTGCCTTTTGTGATTGGTTATTCCACGTTGATGTCGAAAGTAGGTGGTGGTCACATTAATGTGACTGGACTGTGTGTATATAAGTGATCTGTGTTTAAATATACCACATAAAAACTTGCGGTCTGAGCATTTAACCAAACTTAATATGTAAGTTCTATTTAATATTGGTTTGTACCGACCATCCCTAGAGGATATAGATTTAGTAAATTATTTTTTAATCCAAAAAGGTTTTGACTTACAAAAAAATAGCAAATAATTAAAATTTAATTTCAGTGCGAATTTTTTTTGTATTAGCAGACAAAACGTGTCAATGAAGTTTATTAAACTCTTAATTAGAAACTTGGCAGATGTCTCTTTAATTACTTAATATATTTCTTCCTTACTTTAGTTTTTCATTCATTACATTATTGCACAACTTTTTCTAATTAGTTTCTTATTTCTTTTAGTTTTCTTTGTCTGGAAATAGAGTACGAATTGTTTTTACAAGTCTAGAAACAATAACAAGGAATTGGTGATTGTAGCAAGGTGCGTGTTGTTGGTTTTTACTTTTTATGCTATACCTGTTAACATGGAACAAAAAACTGAACGGCCCTGTATTCAATTATTCATATCAATAAAGAAAGTTTTCGATGTTATAAATGTTGGATGCCGTTTTTCTTCCGATGCAGAAAGTAATTACGCGTATTATAAATAATAAACTACATTTTTTGGCTAAAATGCTACATCAAACGTAAGAGGTCATTGATCGTAAAAAAGACTCAAAGACCAAATAAGTTTCAGAAATTAATGATATCGATCAAACATACGCAAAACGTCGATACTATAATTCGCTGCTTTAGGAGCGAATTGAACTTTTTGTGTTTCTGTCTTTTAGTTTTAGTTAACTTTAAAGAATTTACTGAATGGCAACACGTATAAATTTTTGAATAATCGGATGTGAACCTGTCAGATGCTATTGTTTTCCTCCTCGTTCGGAACTGCTATATTGGTATATGGGTGTAAGATACTATGCCCCATGTTACAAACTGGGTAACGTTAAATTTGCTACAATATTCCCTTTTACAGGTGAATATATTCATTTCATTGAGCTGGTCGTTCGAAATTGTATTCACATAGCTTATAAACATTAACAGTTTTAAATATATTTTTTGATAGAAAATTTGAGTTTTTATTTAACTAATGTTTAGTGGTTAGGTATCACTTTAAACAATAGGTCCCTATCTACTGTAAATGTAAAGCATTGGGCGTAGGGCTGACAACCCTACCCTGTAAAAGGATACAATCTCTTGTCTCGAAATCTGCCAGTAGGCAGACGGTCTTGTCCACCGTGGGCTATAGTGCCAAGGAGATAGTTAGTTAATTACTTAATTCACTTTTGAAAATATTATACAAATAAAATGAAACGATATTCAGCTCAAAATAAATGAAAAAAAAAATGAATATTGAATCAAATTATTATTTATAATATTTACCAGGGTTAACATACAAATTTTTGTTCCTCCCTAAAGTGTATTACATAATTCCACATATTTCTAGTGGACAATGATGTGTTGAAGTGATGTCCAGCACTATGAAGATATTATTTAGTTTATGAGCTTTAAATTGAAAGCAAATGGGCCCCTTTTTCCCGAACTATATTAACATTATAAAAAATAATTAAAAATAAAAATATTACTTAGCATATTTGCCAGAAAGTACACACAAATTTAGGCAATTTTTGCTTGATCCCTAAAATACGTTACTTAATTCCAAATATTTATAATGAACAATGACATATTGGTGTGATTTTCACCTCTATGAAGATAACATCAAGATTACGAGCTTATGAGCCGTTAAACAAAAAGCACACGTAATATTTTATTTCCCAACCATGCTAACTTTATATAAAAAATAAAATAAACAATTGCTGAACGTTAACTCAATAAGATTATAATTTTAAAACAAGTTGCAAAGCATAATTTGATTTAAGATAACTTCTTTAATTCTTCAATTACTTATTTCTTTACATAGTGAATGAGTTATAATCACGGAAAATAAATTTATTTAAAAAAAACCATCACTCGAAAATAAATGAAATTACACCAAAGCACGCATTTGCTAAGCAGAAAATAAAGTTAAAAAAATAAAAGATTCGAATAATGAAAAGTTTTTGTCCAAATGTAATAAGATAATTTTTTTATATTTGATGGTTTGAGGTAAAATAGGTAAAAAAATATTTCAGCTTAATCAACTGGTTTTTTTTTCATTCAAACTCAAGGCAACAATGAAAGAAATATAAAAAAAACCTTTAATTCATAAATATTTCTTCATATACATAATTATGCTATTAGCACAGAATAGAATTTACCATTTAATAAATAACCTATTTATAAAATATTTAAAGCAAGTTGATTTTGTATTTTTATTTTCCTATTAGTTAATTCAAACGATTTATTAAACGATTCAAACTATTTATTATTTTTGAGTCCAAATTAGAAAATTTACATTCAAAAATACAAAAAGCGAATGTAAATAATGACAGTAATGATGTTAATAAATATGCCGTACCGTTTCTCCCTTCTTCAAGTATCTTTACTTCAAATTTGAATTCATTGTGAAGAGTGGTTCTTTTTTTGCAGCATTTTGAAAGTGGGACTTTAATTATAATCACCCTCTACAGATAAAATTTTTTTTGCGTTATTTATCAACATCAAACTAATATGAATCTTTAATATATATTTTGTACATATTTTTTTTAATCTCATCTTTTAACATAAGAACCAGCAGACACAACCCATGATCAACTTCCAGAACAATCATTAATCTATATTGATGTTAAAATATGTTCAATTAATAACCTCTATCACCCACTCTTGTTACTCGGGCAGAAGACCCATTTTGCAAAAGTGACTGACAAGTGATTAATTACTTGCACCAAAGAAAAATGGAAACTTTTCAAAATTACACACTGGTTACCGGCTAACTAACGCGACGTCTGCGACTGGCTGTCTTGCTCTCAGTGGATCTCTCCCTAACTGATAAATAGACAACGGACTTGGGTAGTTAAGAGATAGTTCCCGAAATAGAACGGCCATTAAACAAATGGTTTGAACTTCCACTACTGCAGTTTACTGAAGATATTTATTGGGATTGTTTTAATGAATTTTTAATGGTTTAATTGAAGAACAGAAAAATCTCTTTTACTGTTCTTGGCCATATTATTTTACATCATGTAAAATATTAACATATTAACAAGATAAGGCGAATAGTTCTTTACTTTTTCATTTTTTATATTGCTGTCTATCTGAATTTATTTTGATAATATAATTATTTAAGACCTTTACAAGTTTTAATTTTCTAGCTACATTAAATTTCTCTTTTAAGTGGTAACACTGTACAAAGTATTTTAAGTACATTCTTTTTTCAACAAATTTATTTTAAGGATTCAGAAAGTTAATTTGTAAACGAAATAAAAATATTACTATAAAATATTTGTTTATTGTCTGAAATAGTGGATATTTCTTGGATATTTTTCCCATTTGGAAAAAATATTTCTCCGATTAAATAAGACATTAAAAAGATCTTTTCAGTACCTGTAACATTTATTGGAAAATAATTATAAAAATATGTTCATACCTTTGTTCTTCCTTAAGGAAATTTTAAATAAATATAGGAAAGTTATAATATGATGGCCAGAGAATATGTTTTGATATAGCAAAAGAAGTTGGTAAATAATAATTTTTAATTTGAAACTGAAAATGATGTTAAGATAATATCAAAATATAGATATTAATTTCTTTTGCACTTAACTAATTTAATTTATAAGTCTTATTTTGCTTATTCTTGCAATGAAAGTATCTTAATAAATTTGTAAAATAACGGCGAAATGTCTAAAAGTTTAAACACATATTATTTCATTTTTTTTCCCCACTGTATTTATTTTATCTGGCGCATAGCCGAAACCAAGTAAAAATTATTATTTATTTTAATAAAATGTAAAACCTACTTTTTATTCTTTAATTGCACATTCAAATTATTTAAACCAAAAATCGCCGAGGTAAAGAATTGCATGCGGTAAATGACGTCACATATTTTTAAGCCTCTTTGTTCTTTGTGATTTATAGCTTTTATTTAATGCATTTTATTATTTTTTTTTTTTTTTTTTTTTTTTTATTAAAAAATAATTCGTAAACATTTGAGTGAACAAGATAAATAAATGATTAAAAAAGTCTCTTAAAATTAAAAGGGCAAATTTTTTTGAAGTTTTTCGTGGTCGCGTTCTTTTTTAAATATCTTCTATTATTCGTTTCAAATATTCTATTACATACATATAAAAATTTTTTTTTCCTTATTCTATTTTTTTAATATTCATTTACACTCTACCATAAAGAAACTAATTAAATGGTTGTGTACGTTATTTTTGTCGTCATTCTTGATATAGCTTTGATAATTAGAAATGAAAGCAATAAAATTTTTTTTTTTTTTTTTTTTTTTGTTAACAATTTGCAATCCAATAAGCCTACTTTACGTAGGCATTTTATTAATTGATAAAATTAATAGCATATTGTCAATTTATGAATAAATAAAATTTTTATGTGTACTATAGTTTTATGTGTTTATATATAAATTACATTATATAATTAGTTCAATTAATTTATTTATAAAAATAAATCAAAATCAAAAAGATTGCGAATTTCCTTCTTCCAGAACTTTAGAAACAATTTGATAATAATTGCCCGCAAATATTAAAATAATGAAATTTCTGTTGTTGGAAATGTTATTTATATTAATCTTAATATCCCACAAATAATCAGATAATACTAAGAGGATTGAATTTTTTAAATTATCATCTCTTAAATTTGCATTATTTTTTCAAATCCTTCGAAAAAACAATTTATTCTAAACGCATTCTAATCATTGTCAATATTCGTCTTTTTCCATTCATTTCAATTAGAGGGCATTGATTCTGCTTGAGTAAATTCAGAAGAGGAACGCAATTTTAAGGGCTTATGAATTAACGAAGGATATTAGCGAAACTCCCATATTTTACTTTTCCGGTCGTTAATTTTGTAATTCGCTCTAATGGTGAATTGAATTAGTTTAATGGGGCATTGTTACTGCAATATTACACTGGCATGAACCTCTTTTCAATTCAGTGAATCCTTTACAAAAAAAAGGGCAAACTAATATTTCAAAATACTTCATGAAATTGGGGGAAAATATTTAGAAAGTTAATATAAATGAAGTTATTATTTACAAATTGGTTGATCAATTCAACCAATTGGATATCAATTATCCAATTGGATATCAATTATCCAATTGCATACGTTAATAAAATTTATCATATTTCAAATTTACAAATTCCAACAAAAATTAAAAATAACTTTTGAAGACAATCAATATATAAAAAAAATTAAAAAACTGAAGCAGATAAACTTATAAATTGCATTATAAAACTAATATAAATTGTAATAAATTCTATCCATCAATTTACATAAATATTAAAGAGATTGATTACTTTGTATAAATTCAGATATATAGTTATATCTAATATATAAAATTCTCGTGTCACAGTGTTTGTTGCCAAACTCCTCCGAAACGGCTCGACCGATTCTTATGAAAATTTTTGTGCATATTTGGTAGGTCTGCGAATCGGTCGTAATCTATTTTTTAAACCCCTAAGTGATAAGGGGGGCAGACCAATGTAGTGGCAACAGTGTAATGTTTTTATTTTCGAACAATATAATGACTATTTTTAGATGGCGCCGTGTCTCGATACCTGTACTACATAAGCGTAAAATTCTCATGTTCTAAATATTATTGTTTTATGTACTACTTTAAATTTTGTGAAAATTATATTGTATGAAATTTATATTATTTCTATGAGAAATAAATCAAATGTATGTTATCAATATTTTTTTTTATTTTCTAAGTTTGAATTTGAATTGGAATAAAATATATGGAATGAAAAGTTGTGAATCAAAACATTGAACTTTTCTATGCTTAAAGTTTGTCAACATGTGTTGTATTTGATTAAGAATTCTAAAATGAAATGGGATCTGCAAGATAATATAATATAGACAATATAATTTTAAAGAAATATGATGAATTTTAAGCATTTTTTGAAAAGTGTCAAAATGAAGTAAACTCTGCAATTATTTGATATAATGATAACATTAAAATTTTATAAAAGATATTATAATAGTTGCAAGTTGAAAATCAAGGACATTTTTTTTAAAAAAACTTTTGTTATTTGAAAAACAAAGAATTTGAGTTATAAATTTGAGTGATTTGAATATTGTCGAAGAAAAATTGATAAATGATACTTTTAAATTGGAAGAAGTAAGTTTTTATATTAATAAAGGAGAATTTAAAGCTCAATAACATTTTTATGTATGTACATTTGTTTTTATTTACATTTAGAAGTTGGTTTTAATTATTTCTTATTTGAATTTTTATGCATTTTGTGTTCCTTCAAAACATCATAATACCCATATATTTTTATTTAAATGCTTTGAAACTTCATTTAAAAGTTTTCTTTAAATGTATGAAAGGAATAGAACATGGAAATTAACCTAAATTTATAAATTATTTCTATTTCAGTTTTTAAACTAAGAATTTTTGTAAATAATTTTAAAGAAATATGATGAATTTTAAGCATTTTTTGAAAAGTGTCAAAATGAAGTAAACTCTGGATATAATGATAACATTAAAATTTTATAAAAGGTATTATAATAGTTGCAAGGTCAAAATCAAGGACATTTTTTAAAAAAAAACTTTTGTTATTTGAAAAACAAAGAATTTGAGTTATAAATTTGAGTGATTTGAATATTGTCGAAGAAAAATTGATAAATGGTACTTTTATTTAAATGCTTTGAAACTCCATTTAAAAGTTTTCTTTAAATGTATGAAAGGAATAGAGCATGGAAATTAACCTAAATTCATAAATTATTTTCATTTCAGTTTTTAAACTAAGAATTTTTGTAAATTCTTAGTTTAAAAACTGAAAGTTTGTGTCGACAAACTTTAAGCATCCAAAAATGTATAAATAATTAAGATATAAATTTGAAAACAGTATATTACCTACATAAGGATATTCCCAGCATAAAAATACTTGCAAAGGAAAAAACTATTCATGTTTTATTTATTTTTGAATTATCAAGTTTTGCAACAATATCACATTTTTGCAATGTTTATCTATATTTTAAAGAATAAATTGTATAAAAAATAGTTAAAGTTGATATTTTTATGTGAAATTCAAAGGTTTTGAATATATTTAATCAAAACACTTGAAAAAAGGCTAAATAAATTAAATATCCAGGTCATTTCATATTAAAAAGCCTATGCAAATAGGAGGAAGTTGTAAAAAAAAATTTTGTCGAGCAAATTTTAACTTTTTCAAAACAAAGCTCAGAAAATATTTAGAGCTTTAAGGAAAAATAAAACTATATTTTTTAATAAATAAGACTATGAACTTGATAATTCAATGGCATTTTAATATATTTACAACATTTTTAAAAGTAATATCTCTAATTAAAAGTTGTTTTTAGGTTTTTCTCAGAATGAATTTTTATGCTTTTTGTTTTCATGTGAAGCACCATAACATAATTTTGATCCAAATGTTACAAAACTTTGTATTTATGTTTTTCATAAATGTTTACAGGTAATAAATTTCTGAAATGATTATAGCTACATACATATTTTTTATTTTAATTGTTAAGCTTGGAATTACATGCAAATTTTGAAAGAATTTTCTGTCGACAGCATTTAAACTAGCACAAAATAATAAAGATATAAATTTACCAGAGATCCATTCCCTGTAATATGTTAGTACAAACAAATACAAACTTAGAAATTTAAAAAATATTGATTTGATTTTGAGTTATCATGTTTTGTAACTATCAAGTTTTGGCCATTTTTACCCTTATTTTAGCTTATAAAAATAAAAAAATAATAATAATAATGAAATTTTTTTATGTGAAATCATTAGTTTTTAGATACATTCAATCCAAAAATGTGTACAAAGATAAAAAATTTCAAAAAAATTCATTCGAACATGTTCGTGTACCTTAAACAATCGTTTACATTTTATTGTGAATTTTTTTTAAGTCATTTATTATTATATCTCGATTTTATTTTAATTGTATTGTATTTTTCAATTATCATTTTCAGTAAAATGCCACCAAAAAAATCTAAAGTCAACAATACCCGTAGGCGTGAGGTACGACGTAGACGTGCTGAGAGGGCCCTCATGTCAACAAATCAAACCACGACAGCAAACGATAAGAATACCAATTATAGTATCTAATAATTGAACGAAATACAAGAAAGCCACAGCAACGCGTGGCCGGGTCTTCTAGTATATATATATATTTCTCTGAATTTATTATTCAGTTCTAAAAACTTTTGACCAAATATCAAAAAAATATTAGCAATTTTTTAATTAAATTAAAATCTCATTTTTTATTTCAAGCAGAGTTTCATTTCACCATATGGCAACAGTCATAAAAACTGACTGGTACTATTAATTAAATTATTTCAAAAGAATAAGATAAAAAATTTACAGCATATGTTTACATTTTTTTCTAAATGAACGCCATTAATTTTTTTTCAAATAAAAGATAATAGATTAAATGTGAGAAAACTAATGGGAATTTTTGGATAAAAATGATTGCTTTTAGAAAATTTATATTATTAAACATAAATTATTTAAAATCGCAAACCTTTAATATTGTATCGAAATTTTTTTTTAATTTACCAATATTAAAACTTTTTTATCTTTGGTAAAAATGCAATACCGAATCATATATATTTTAGTTATACTAAATATGAGTGAAAAGTTAATTTTTTTTATCATTTTATGATAAGTTTTTTTAAATAAATGGTCGGATAAAAAATAAAAACGTTAAATAAATATCTGTAATTTATATGTATTTTAATATGTATAATTTTTTACACTGGAAGAAAAAATTTTAAAAGACCTGACACAATTTCAATAATGCTTAACAGACGTTTATAATTTTTAATATAAAATGTTCGATATTATGATTAAAAGATTATATAGACTTACAACAGATTACTTATTTTTATTTTTATTAATAAAAAGTTTTACTTTAAAAAATGGTGAATAGATTTATCGATTTCAAATTACTGAATATTTTTTGAATTTATTTTTCTATTCAAAGTCACTTGATTTGAAAGAAGAAAAAAATTTTTTTTGAACATTAAGTATCAGTTTCTTTCATAGGTTAGGGATTCATAAAAATAAATTCCCAACACACACATTAGAGAGATTTTTAAAAATTTATTTCAAAGACAACCGTAATGGATGGATTTGAAAGAATAACCCCAGAAACGGTATGAAAAAAAATTATTTCAAGAAATAACGAAATCGAAGTATCAAGTAATGGTATAACAATGACTTTCATTTCTTCTTAAAAAAGAGTTTTGTAAGACAGCGGATCTATTGGCAGAATGTCTACAGGGAACAGAATAAGATTTTGATAAAGAAAAAAAAATATAAAATTTGATGGATGTATAAAAATTACTCTTTGGAGTGAAATTCAATACTTTTATTTCTGTCTACGTGTGCCTTTTCTGGGTGTGTGGGAAGTATTTATTAGAGTACATTTCCCAAAGTATTTTTAAAAGTAGAGGAATTAAATATTCTATTTAGGAAAAAATGTTTTGAATGAATTGTTATAATAATTGTGAAAATGTAATTTGAATATTAATAGTATTTTATGCAGACAGTTTTTAGGTTACAATTTTTGACAAGGCTTGATTTTTTGAAAAATATGCATTTGAAAGATTTTGACGTGGATATGTTTATTTTATGAATAGTACCAAAGATAGATGACTTTCGTATTACAAAATATGCTATGTTTTTTTAACGTAGAGTATCTTTTTTTATATGGTATTTTGGTATGGTATATATGGTATGGTGTATTTTATATTGATAGACATCGTTAATGAAATAAAATTATGTTACATCGTATTACTTTAGCTTATAGAAATATCGAAAGCGATTACAATGCTGAAAATTGAAAAAGGGAAGACGATTTTAAATATTTATTTATTATTGTAATTTTTTTTAAGATTAAAATTGCAGAATAGTAAAATTGCAGAATAGGGGCCGTTGGGATTTGGTGTCAATAAATCTTTTCGCCAAAGTGCGCCAAGCAACGGGTTGCAATTGTAAGTGCTGTGAATTGCAAACAATACAAGAAATCCATGTTACCACATTTGGCGACTTATCGTTCTGTTCACGCCATACAAAATCTCCAAATACCAACGACACCTATTTTGCGATTTGGTCAAAGATATATTATTATTTGGTGCTTAATAAAAATATGAAATAACTATAATTTTTTAATCAAAAGAAAATTGAAACAGTATAAGTTAGTAATAAAATATTAAAGATTATTTAAAAAAAATGTTTCACTTTTATTTAAAAATTTCATCACTAATGAATTAAAATATTGGATATCATGATTTTATAGATTATATAAATTTTATTATTTTAAAAATAGCAGACTTACAACAACTAGCTTACTTATTTTTATTTTTTTAATAAAAAATTTTAACCGTAAAAAAAATGGTGAATAGATTTATCGATTTCAAATTGCTGAATAATTTTCAACTGGAGTGAAATGAAAAACTTTGAGTAGTATTAAATTCATTTTTCTATTCAGAGTCACTTGATTTGAAAGAAAAAAATGTTGAACATTAAGTATCAGTTTCTTTCGTAGGTTAGGGATTCTTAAAAAAAATTCCCAACACACACATTAAAAAAATTTTTAAAATTTTATTTCCCAGACCACCGTAATGGATGGATTTGAAATAACCCCAGAAATGGTAGAAAAAAAAATTATTTCTAGAAATAACGAAATCGAAGTATCAAGTAATGGTCAAGTAATCAGTGTTACCACATTTGGCGACTTATCGTCCAGTTGACATCATAAAAATTCGCCAAATTCCAAAGGCCCCTATTTTGCGATTTGGTCGAAGAAATATTATTTTTCTGTGCTTAATAAAAATACGAAATAAACATAACTTTTTTATTCAAAAGAAAATTGAAATCTTCGATAACAAGTTAGTAATAACATATTAAAGATTCTTTTTTTAAAAAAAGTCTTTCACTTTTATTTATAAATTCCATGACTAATGAATTAAAATACCACAAAATTCAACTACCAGAATTAAAAAATTTAATTTTTAAATCTATTTTTTTGTTGTTTTAAATATTGTCTTATCAACAGTTAAAAGAGTCATTATATTTTATAGATAAGTAGGTTTCTGTTAAACATTACAATTCTAAAAATTATATTGAATGAGATTTAATGCTTCACAAATTGTTTTTAAAATTATTTATTGTCGATTTTTTGAAATTTTACTTTAATGTCTTAGTTAATAAAAAATATTTAATATCTGATAAGTCTATTTCTGAACAAAGGTATTGAATTCCATTAAATAGTATACACGGCATGCTTTAATTTTAATTTGCCAATATAGTCAGAATATTTAAAAGTAAAATAAAAATATTTTTAAAATGATTTTTTTTAATTAGAGTTTCATTTAAAACTAGACAATCTTTTCCTAAGACCTAAAATTAATTAAAAAGGGCAAAAAAATTAATTAAAATTAATAAACAATAAAAGTTAATAAATAAAAATTAATTAAATTAAAAAAAAATAATTAATTAAAAATAAATTTTGAAAACTAAACTAAATATTTTAAATTGAATTGATGCTTTTAATTCATAATTCATATTCACAATAGAAAAATATACTGCACGCAATAGTTCTATAGGGAAATAAAACAATATATTTTGAAATATGCAGAAAAAAATTCAAATCTATTTTATTTCCAATAATTTTTATTACAATCCTTTAAAATTGTTTAAGAGATTAAAAGTAAAACACAAATTTGACAGATAAAAAAATTATTAATATAAAAGGTCATCTACTAACAAGAAAGATTATATACTGTGAAAAAATAAAACTAAGCTTTATGAATATCATTACGGTCATAAAAAAAACGAGAAGTTAAAAATAAAAGATTGCTTAGCAGAGCATAACCATCGATTTTTAGGCACCGGTTTTTTTAATTTCCTTAATTTGCAGGAAGGGTTTTAAATAAATTGATATTTAATGCATTCAAGTGCACTAAAATAAATTGCACTTAATGCACTACCGAAATAACTATTTTAATAATAATAATTTCTACAAGACAAAATAAAAATATTGAAAATCTAGCCAGACATAGTACAATGTTTTTGTTAATCCAGAAAAAAGAATGTATTATAAAAATACTTAGTCAATTTTTAAAAGTTGCTATTTTTATCATAGAAATAAAAAAAAAAATTTTTTTTCATTATTTATGGTTGATTTTTATTGAGAATTATTTTTTGAACTTAAATATTACTTTTTACTAACGCCAGTAGTTAATATGATTATAAATGGATAAAATGAGCATAAAATCCATATCACGTCAAAAATTATTGAAAAATAGAACAAAAAATTTGAAATGACGATTAAAAGCTTTGCCAGGATGTGTTTTTTTTTTTACAACAAAAAAAAGGTTAAAAAGTTATCGATAAAAGCGTTAATCAAATTTTATTTTCCGGATGTATGCAAATGATGACAATTATAAAAATTTGACTAATCGATTGATTCCTTATTATAATCGATCATCTACTTAATGAGTTGGGTAAGTTACTTAGAGGTTGTTGCCTATGAATTTCACAAATTTAAATGTAGCAATGAATGATTTGCTGAAGATGTTCCTTTGGCTGTTTCATACTAATAAGTTAAGGATAAGTTACTCAATATTGCCTTCGGAATTTTAAAGGGAAAAGTAGCAGTGAATGCTTTGCAGTAGTTGTTTGTCTGACTGTTTTAGATATAACACTATATTGTTATTTAACTTGACTCCTTACCATTTAACAGACTATCTCAGTATACTTGATTTTCATATTTGTATCTGTTTGGATGATCACGAGTTAATTATCGGGAAAATAAATTTTTAATTCTAGACTTCTTTATGATGAGTTTAGAAAATTTTATCCTTTACATAGAAATGCATTGCCAACAGAACAAGTTTCATCAATTACTGATTCGAACATTAGATGCGCAATTATTAGCCAATTCACTGCGTGAATTTCTGTTTCAATAAAGGCAATCATTTTCATTATAGCTCCTGCAATTTTATTTTTGCAAATGAGTGCAAATTGTGAATTTATCAATAAAAAAATTTTATGTGTATAGATTTATATCTTCCTATATAAATTATTTTATTTTTATATCTATTCATTTATTTATAAAAAAATAATAAAAAGATAAAAACCTAAAAAAGATTGCGAATGGCCTTTTTCCATGACTTTAGGAACAATTTGAGAGTAACTGTCCGCAAATATTAAAAAAATAAATTAAATTTTTGTTGTTGGAAATGTTATTTATATTAATCCTAATGACCCACATATAATCAAATAATAAATCGGAGGATTGAATTTTTTAAATTATCATCTCTTAAATTTGAATTTTTTTTCAAATCCTTTTTTTGGAAAAAAACTATTTATTCTAAACGCATTCTATTCATTGTCAATATTCGTCTTTTTTCATTCATTTCAATTAGAGGGCATTGATTTTGCCCGAGTAAGTTCAGAAGAGGAACGCAATTTTAAGGGCTTATGAATTAACGGAGGATATTAGCAAAACTCCCATATTTTACTTTTCCGGTCGTTAATTTATAACTCGCTCTAATGGGGAATTGAATTAGTTTAATGGGGCATGTTTACTGCAATATTACACGGGCAGGAACATCCTTTCAATTCAACGAATCTGCTACAAAAAAAAGGACACACTAATATTTCAAAATAATTCATGAAATTGAGGGAAAATTTTTAGAAAGTTAATATGAATGAAATTAATTTTTACATTTTGTTGTGGTTGAAAATCAGAGTTAATATCCAATTTGGTACTTTAATAAAATTGATAGTATTTTAAATTTATAAATTCGTACAAAATTAAAAATAATTTTGATTTTAATTTGAATACAATATGTAAAAACAATTTAAAGGAACTAAATCAAATAAACAAATGAACTACATTGTGAAAAATAATATAAATTACAAAAAATTCTATGCATCAATCTAAGGAAATATTGGCGAGATTAAACTACGTTATTTATATATATATATATTAAACATTTATATATATATATATATATATATATATATATATATATATATATATATATATATGTATGTATAGATATATATATATATATCTATATCTATATCTATATATATATATATATATATATATATATATATATATATATATATATATATATATATATATATATATATATATATATATATATATATATATATATATATATATATATATATATATGTATATATATATATACATATATATAAATGTTTAAGCAGTAATTAGAAACTACAACACTCAGAAGTTCTTTTCTTCTGCATTTCTGCATTTATTATTCAGTTTCAAAAACTCTTGGCCTAATATAACAAAAAATTATTAAAAGTTTTTGAATTAAATTTAAAGTTCATTTTTATTTCAATCAGAATTTCATGCCACCATACAGCAACAGTCTTAAAGAATTAGGCTAGTACTATTAATTAAATTATTGTAAAAAGTTTAAAATAAAAAATTTATAGCATAAATTGTCAATTTAATAATTTAATAATTCCAAACTAACATCAATAATTTTCTTAAAAATAAATTTTAACTCATTAAAGTTGAAAAAACTATTGGGAATTTTCGGATAAGAAAGTTTGTTTATTAATGTATTTATATCATTTAAGGCAAATTATTTAAAATCTGAAACCATTAATTCTGTATAGATATTTTTTACTTAACAAAATTTACCATTGCTAAAAACTTTTTATTTTTTGTAATCTGGCAATATTGAGTCATGTATATATATATATATATATATATATATATATTAGTTATAAATAAATCAATTTTAGTAGCGCGTGTAATGTTTATTTTTATGATAAACTTTGCAAAATAAATGATCCGTGAAAAAAATTAAAAGTTAATAAAAAAAGCTAAATAAATATATGTTTCCTTTTTACTGAAAGAATTAATTTCAAAAGAGCTGACACTATTTCAATAATGCTTAAAAGACGGTTGTAATTTTTAATATAAAATATTTGATATTACGATTAAAAGATTATATAGATTATATTCTTTTTTAAAATAGCAGACTTTCAACAGATTACTTATTTTTATTTTCTTAATAAAAAGTTTCACTAAAAAGGCAAAAAAAAAAAAAAAAAAAAAAAAAAAAAAAAAAAAAAAATAGAGAATACATTTATCGATTTCAAATTACTGAATATTTTTCAACTGCAGAGAAACGAAAACCTTTTGATTAATATTAAATTTATTTTTCTATTCAAAGTCCTTGATTTGAAAGAAAAAAAAAATTAACATTAAGTATCAGTTTCTTTCATAGGTTAGGGGTTCATAAAAAAAAATTTCCCAACACACACATTAGGAAGAATTTTAAAATTTTATTTCCCAGACAACCGTAATGGATAGAATGGAAAGATTAACCCCAGAAATGGTATGAAAAAAAATATTTCAAGAAATAACGAAAGCGAAGTATCAAGTAATGATATAACAATGAGTTTCATTTCTCCTTAAAAAAAAAGGATTTTGTAAGACAGCGAATCTAATGGCAGAAGTCTACAGGGAACCGAATAGGATTTGATAAAGACAAAAAAAAATATACACGTCAAACTTGATGGATGTCTAAAAATTACTCTTTGGAGTAAATTCAAAAAAAAAATTAACTAAAAAAAAATTAAAATTAAAAAAGTAAATTAACTTTTCTGGGTGGGTGGGAAGTATTTATTAGAGAACATTTTTGAAAGTATTTTTTTAGAAGTAGAGAAATTAAAAATGCTATTTAGGAAAAAAAATGTTTTGACTGAATTTGTATAATAATTGCGAAAACGCAATTTGAATACTAATAATATTTTCACCAAACAGTGTTTTAGGTTGCAGTTTTTGACAAGGGTTGACTGTTTGAAAAATATGCATTAGAAAGATTTTGACGTGGATATGTTTATTTTATGGAAAGTACGAAAGATAGATGACTTCGTCGTACAAAATACGCTATGTGTTTTTTTTTTAAGATATTGTATCTTTCTTTTTATATGGGCCAAATGATAGACATCGTTAATCATATAAAATTATCATTACAACATCTTACTTTTACTTATAGAAATAGCTAAAGAGATGACAAAGCTACAAATTAAAAAAAAAAATGATTTTAAACTTTCATTTATAATTTTTCTCTTTGAAGATATAGTTAAATCGCAGAATAGGGGCCGTTGGGATTTGGCGTCAAAAAATAATTTCGCCAAAGCTTATCTCGCTTAATAAAGTTATGCAATAATTATAGTTTTTTAATCAAAAGAAAATGTAAACGTTCGATAGCAAGTGAGTAATAACAGATTAACGATACTATTTTTAGAAAAGTCTTTCGCTTTTATTTATAAATTCCATCACTAATAAATTAAAATATTGGATGTCATGATTAAAAGATTATATAGATTTTATTCTTTTAAACATAGCAGAATTACAACCGCTTAGTTATTTTTATTTCTCTTAATATAAAGTTTTACCATAAAAAATGGCGAGCAGATTTATCGAATACAAATTATTGAATATTTTTCAACTGGGCAGAAATGAAAAACTTTAATTAAGATTAAATTTATTTTTCTATTCAAAATCATTTGATTTGAAAGAAGGAAAAAAATTTTTTGTACATTAGCTATCAGTTTCTTTCATAGGTTAGGGATTCATGAAAAAAAATTCCCAACACACACATTAGAAAGATTTTTAAAATTTTATCTCCCAGACAACCGTAATGGATGGATTTGAAAGAATAACCCCAGAAATGGAAGGAAAAAAAATCCTTCAAGGAATAACGAAATCCAAGTATCAAGTAATGGTATAACAATGACTTTCGTTTCTTCTTTAAAAAAAAAAAGTATGTTGTAAGACAGCGGATCTAATGGCGGAATGTCTACAGGGAACCGAATAAGATTTTGAAAAAGAAAAACAAAATATGCACGTCAAACTTGATGGATGTATAAAAATCACTCTTTAGAGTGAAATTCAATATTTTTATTTCTATCTACTATATATACTTTTCAGGGTGTGTGGGAAGTATTTATTAGAGTACATTTTCCAAAATATTTTTTTAAGAGTAGAGGAATTAAAAATGCTATCTAGGACAAAAAATATTTTGAATGAATTTGTATAATAATTGTGAAAACGTAATTGTGATAAATAATATTTTCATCAAACTGTTTTTTAGGTTTCAGTTTTTGACAAGGTTTGGTTTTTTGAAAAATATGCATCTGAAAGATTTTGACGTGGGTATGTTTATTTAATGAAAAGTACCAAAGATATATGACTTTCGTGTTACAAAATATGCTGTGTTTTTCTAACGTTGAGTATCAGTTTTTAGATTGGTCAATTTATAGACTTCATTGATCAAATAAATTTATCATTGCAACATTTTACTTAAGCTTACAGAAATATTGAAAGCGATTACAATGCTGAAAATTAAAAATAAATAATGATTTTAAATATTTATTCCTTATGTTTTCTTTGAAGATATGATAAAATCACAGAATAGGAGCCGTTGGGATTCGAAGTCAAAACTTGGCGCACTTTGGCGAAAAAAGATTTTTCGCCAAAGTTTCCGTTACAAAGTACGCCAAGTAACGGATTGCAACTTTAAGTGTGAATTTAAGTGTGAATTACACAATATGTATATTATTACTGCACATATTTTCCCGTGACATGTCATATTTCATTGCTCTATATAATAAACACTAAGAAGGTTCATGCATTATTTAAAATGATATTTAAAGAATTGAATAAGATTATTATTTGAGAAGGTTCTCATTGATTCCTTCTACGTACCTTCTTATAAACGAACAGTTAATCTATTAAAAAGACGGCTTTAGTTTTTAACATTAATTGAGTTTTCTTATTTAATGCATAGGATGGCAATGTCATACTCGTAAGTGGGTGTAAACACTTTTCGATTCTTGGACAGTCTTTGATGAATTCTTGGGATATATTAGATAGAAATTTCCTTACCTTTAATATGTTCAGCTAAGATATTTTTAATGGGTGATAAATCTGAAAATTCAGTAGCACGAGCCAATCGATGAATGTTGATAAATTTTGTTTGAAACCGAATAGTTTACGGTTAATGGGATGATGATCCGAAATGGAAAATTTTAATATGGACAAAATAACTACCACTGCGATTTTGCCGAGTGCATTGATCATTCAGGAAACTCGATGAGACATATTCAGTAGTACAAACCAATTGATAAATGGAACATAAATGTCTGAAATGTAACAGCCCAGATTTGATTTGATTATGAGCTGAGACGAAATCATAAAATCAGGATAAAATTATATAATCTGCTATTTTGCCGAGTGTATTCGACATTCTGGATACCTAATGAGGCAAATTGAGTAGCTTTAAGAAATTGATGTGCAGTCGACAAATTTCGTTTGAAACCGAAAGTCTCATTGTTGGTGGGATTATAAACCGAAACGAAATCATTTCATTTGGATAAAATAACAGACTATATGATATCACTGTGTGCATTCACCCTTATGGAAACCTGGCAAGATATATTCAGAAACCCGAAGCAATTGAGAAACGATTGGTAAATGTTTAAAATCTAAATGCTCATGGTTGATAAGATTATAGCCCCAAACGAAATCTCTTAACCTGAAATAATTGTACCATGAGATTTTGCCGATTGTAGAAAGAAGGTAAATAGGTATGTAACTGCTCGGATTAGTGGAGTGCTTACCAATTTTCAGGATAGATATTACGATAGCTGTTTAAGACTAGTTTAGTTTAAGAATTTGATTTTGAACTAAATTTCGCTTGGTGATTGCAATTGAAGATCAAGTCAAGTATGACCATTTTATTAGTGATATTGTCCGAAGTAGGAGGTTTTAAATAACAGTTTTATAGATTATAATAGCAATTTCAAATGGTTTGGAGAGGGAGAATAGATCGTCATGAAAATTTTAATTAAAATATGTAATAGTGCCTTAGACAAATTTGTCGGTTGTTGACTGTGAAAAAATATTTTAATTCAAATTGTTATTCAACTTTTGTTGATGTCATTTAAGCCTAATTCCGGCAGTAGAAGAAGACCCTTTCACACATCTACCTTGTTTGTATAACATACCCATAGAAAAAGACTTATACATAAATTTTCATGAGCTGCTCATTCGTCCTATCAAAATAAAAATGAAAAAAAAAAATATATTTTTCTGTGAAATACGTAATGTAAATATGGTACAATCCTATAAAATACGTAATGTAGAAAAAATTGCAGATGACAATCTTTATCAAAGAGAAGAGAAAATTTAAGTAATAAGTAAATAAATAAAAGGAAAATTACAAATAGTTACACAACATCTAGGCTACTCAGTTAGTAAAAAAAGTATTAATTTCTTAGTTCGCAATAGATCAGAAAATCTGAAATAAAATGCATTTATTTTTGCAGAAATTTATATTTATATATATATTATAAACTGAACTGTGTTTAAACGGGCCGTATAAAACTTGCGGCCTGTACATTTGTTCAAGATTAATATTAAAGTCTTTTTAACAATGGTTAACATCGAATATCCCTAGAGGATATGGAACTAGTAAATTATTTTTTAATATAAAAACGTTTTGACTTACAAAAAAAAGTTAAAATTAAGATTTAATTGCAGTAAGTATTTTTTTTTTGTATTAACAGGAGAATCATGTCAATAAAGGTTATTAAACTTATTAGAAACTTGGCAGATGTATCTTTCATTACTTAATACTTTTGTAGTTTCTTCCCTACTCTGGTTTTACATTCATTACTTTATTATATAACTTTTTCTAATTAGTTTCTCATTTCTTTTAGTGTTCTTTGTCTAGAAAGACAGTTCGAGTTTTTTTGTAATTCAAGAAACAATAACAAAGTCTGAGGCTGCGTGTTTTTGGGTTTCGCTTTTTATTCTATACCTGTTAACATGGAACACGAAACTGAATGGCCCTGTATTCAATTATTTATATAAATAAAAGAAAGATTTCGATGTTATAAATGTTTGATGCCTTTTTTGTTCCGATGTAGAAAGTAATTACGCGCATTATAAATAATAAACTACGTCTATTCTCTAAAATGCTACATCAAACGAAACAGGTCATTGATCGAATAAAAAGTCTGCAATATAATAAGCTTCACAATCGATAATATCAATCAAAGAAATGCAAACATATCGATACTCTAATTAGCTTCTTTAGCAACGAGTTCAGTTTTTTTTGTTTCTGTGTTTCAGGTTTGATTAGCTGAAAATAATTTACTGAATATAAACAAGTATACAATTTTGAATACTCAGGAGTGAATCTCTCAGACGCGATTGTTTTATTTCTCGTTTGGAATTGCCATGATGAAATGTGTGTGTAGGACGCTAGGTCCCATATGATGCAACCTGGACAACATTAAATATGCTATACGTCTTTCATTTTACCGACGAATGAATTCAGTTCACAGAGCCTATCGGCTGAAAACTAAAACGATATATTGAAGTCACGTAACGTATTAACATATTTTTAATATATTTTTTATTTAACCACTTTGTAGTGGTCCGGAATCCAATTTAAACCGTAGGTCACGGTCTAATGTGACAGTAGAGCTTCGATCCTAGGACTGAAAAATCTCATTATGCAAAAAGAAACCATCTCCTATCTCGATATCAGCTAGTAGGTAGACGGCCTTGGCTCACCGTGGACTGTAGTGCCAAGGAACAAATTAGTTAATTAATTAATTACTTTTTGAATATATACAATTAAAATGAAAGGATATTCAGCTCAAATTAAATAAAAAAATGATGAAGGTTGAAACAAATTATTAATAAATATTTGGCAGGGGCAAACATACAAATATAGGCACTTTTTGTTTGTCCCCTAAATTATATTACTTAATTTCACATATTTCTAGAGGACAATGACATATAGAAGTGATGTTCCTCCCTCTGAAGATGGCATCTAGATTATGAGTTTATGAGCCTTAAACTGAAATCTCAAGTGACTATTTTTTCCAACCATGTTAACATTATATAAAAAAAAAATAAAAATAAAAAATCACAGAATTTAAGTTAATTTAGATTATAATTTTGAAAACAGCTACGAACTATAATTTGATTTAAGATAACTTCTTTAAATCTGAATTATTTATTTTTGTTTGTCAAAATGAGTTATAATCACGGAAAATAAATTGATTCAAAAACATCACTAGAAAAAATAAATGAAATTATATCGCAGCACGCGTTCAGCAAGTAGAAAATAAAGCTTTTTTTTATATTCTTCTTTTATTTTTAAGAAAAGATTCGAATAATGAAATATTTTTGCCACATATAATTAGATAATTTTGTTTATTTGATGGATTGAGGTAAAAAAAAAGTTAAAAAAAATATTTCAGCCTAATCAACTGTTTTTTCTCCCGTCTAATACAAGACAACAATGAAAGAAATAAAAATTCCTTTCATTCACAAATATATTTTGATATAAATATTTATGTTATAAGCAGAGAATAGATTTTACTAATTACTAAATTCCATATTTATAAAATATTTAACGCAAGTCAATTTTGCTTTTTTTCTATTAGCTCATTCAAACGATTTATTAAAAATTTAAACAAAAATAAATGTTTGTATCCAAATTAAAACATTTACACGCACAAATACAAAAACGAATGAATAAATAATGAATTTAATAAATATGTTAATGAAACATAGAGGAAAAAAAAAACCAGGCAAAAAATTATATTAAAATAAAAAATTAATTAATTAATTAAGTCATAATTAAAATAAAAATGTAAAAATTAAAATAGGATAGCTCTAAAGTGAGCCGATCTTCAAAGTATTAGAAATAATTTTTTATTTTCGATCCTTTTCGGGTTTCTTGTAATTTTACACTAATAGTTTTATGGGTGATAGCTTGCAGGAAGATAATAAGGAGTAACTACCCCGCAGTTGCTTATCTTTCAGGTAGAATCCCGGAAAATTCCCTTTTTCGTCAAAATGAAGATATGAGAAGCTCGCATACGATGGCCAATCTCAACCAAGCGTAATGTATTTATTCGATGTTTTCTCGCAAGACACTTGGGTGCTTCTCTGATTTTCTTAGCGTACGATATAAATATTATTGTATGGAAAGGACAAATATGATTTTAAAAATGGAAACGGGTGATTCGATTACTTTTCAAAGGTGTTAGTAAGATATACAGTGCGCAGAATTTTGAAAAAAAAAATTAATATTTATTGTGGATTTTTTTATTTTTATTTTGATATTAAGTAATTTACACTTTTAATTAATTACAATAACAGTTATTTTAATTGCTATTAAAATCCTTCCGAAATACCTTTCTTCCCTATTATGCCTCTGGCCTTTGGTACCACAGGCGTCTGGTTCGAATCCTGCGGTGGCGTGGATGTTAGTTTTTCGGTATCCATGTAAAACTTTAGGTCCCGGTCCAATTAGCACAAAATGAACCCCTATTATGCCGCTTTGGTATCCATCCTACACGACCGCTGGCAATTTTTTTCAAATTATCGCTATCGAACTATATAAAAACTTCCAGTAATGCATTTTAAACTCTTTTTTCAACAAATGTATCTCCGGACTTTAAACAATCTTGACAAACATTATTCAGCTAATTTGGTTTCCAGTAAATTTACCCCAAAAAATAAATACTTAAACTTTTTTAAAAACGTGATATGTTTCTGTTGGTTAAATATTAAATGGAACATCATTTTTTTAATTTGAAAGTATTTCAAAATCTACACCAATTCTAAACAAAATTGTAGCACTTTTATGGTTAAGATGCGTGTCGGCGTGGCGTAGTTGCTAGAACACTGAAGGAGTTGGGTTCGAAACTCGACAAACAAAGCCGACCGATCTATACCGGAAATGGACACAATAAAAATGTGTAGGTGGGAATACCTTTCCTTTACAGAGCTAGGTGTGAACTTTCCAGGTGCCATCACTTAGGATGCTATTACAAAATCGTAAATGTAAAATGGAAATGCAGAGATGCAGTTAACCCTGATTATATCTTGAATAACATTCAATCTGTTGCATATCTACAGGTGTAGTGTATAATATATATATATATATACATGCATATATCTACATATCTATCTATATCTTTCTATATAAGATAATGTTTTTTTCTGTGAAACATACATGTTATTTCCTTCTTATACATATAATACTAATTATATAGATACATAACTGTCAAGGAACAGTGGAAGCTTTATTTTCTTTGAAAACCTTCATCATTCTTATTTAATTTCATACACAGCAAAATTATTTAAAAAGAAATCATTTTTCACTAATCTCATGGGTGCGGTTGTCTTGAATAAATTGTTAAAAAGAAAAATGATTTTATAAGCCATGGCCAAAATAGTTAAAAGCATCATATGTATAAATTCCCTTAATTTTATGTTTTAAATTGCAATCTGTAAGAAACATTTAATATCCTTATTTAAAGACAAATACACAAAATCAGCTTTCTTAAAACATATTATTGAAAAACAAAATACAATATTTGTTTAGAAATTTACATAAAACAAACATGAACAGACTAAATAAAAGCTACTAAGACTTCTTTTTATACTTCATAGAAAGATAATTAATAACAATAATGTCACTGAAGTATAGGTTTAGTTAATGGGTTTTCGGAAAAGACAGTTACAAGATTTTTAATAAATATATATAATTTCTGAATTTTTTATAATGGATTCTGTTTAAGAAATTTTCACTATTTTTATTGTTCATAATGAAAGAGTCTTAACGAAGTAATTTTAAAGACTTTTAAACTTTTAAGATAACTGTTATTAATGTGTTAATGCTGTTACTGTGTGTATAGCAATTCGATAATTCTTGACAATTAGTCGTAATGAAGTTATTTCAGTTGGGAACTTGAAGTAATCTATATTAATATTATCATGTATGACATACAATAAAAAAAAGTGGTTTCGATTAAACTGAAAATTGTATTTAGATGAAATATGTAATAATGTAAGAATATTAGTTTGGAATTGAGATTATAAGAGGATCAGAAATAAATAGACTTTGACGCAAGTCAGACGCTGAAATAAAAAAGGGTAAACGTTCAAAAACTGCAAGAAAAGGCCGAACAAAATTAAATTTTATTGTAAATTTCCATGTGATAAAAGAGTTTTACATCTTTATTTAAATTCCTTAATCTTGTCTTAAAAATAAAAAAATTTGCTGCCATAAAATGATTTGACGGTTGGAAATTCTTTACAGCCAAAAATAATTCGGTATAGTTTTTTTCCTTCAATTCTTTTCACCCTTACATTGAATTTATTCATTAAAAGAAAGAAAAAAGTAAAATTAATTTTGAAACTTTCTAAAATGCAGTGTTTTGTAATGGATTCTTGTTAAAAAGTTGAACTAGATTTAAAGTGTTCCTTTTATGTTTCAATGTCATTAATATGCAATTGAAGCTATTCTGTGTTTATATGTCACGGTATAGTAACTGTTACAGAGTAGTAAAAAGAAGGCTCATAAAAATTAAAATCTAAATTATTTCAGAAAATTACGAAATTTTACTCCATTGTTGAGTAAGTTGCCAACATTATTGTTTGTAGCATAAGGAATGCCGAGAAGGGGGCAAACATATGTAGAAAAGCATACATTTTCATAGTGACAGTATAAAATTGTTCTTCCATTGTAGAAATGCTAAAAAAAGTTGAAATCCGAAACTCATCAAACATTAAAATTAATGGTAGAATGAAATTGCAGTGAATTGAAAATTCAGAAATAGTCTGACTTGTTTGACAGAAAACAAAACATCGATTTATGACATCAGAATGCATTAATGCTGTTGAATACTTAAACAAAGAAAATCTCTAAGTAACTGTGGATCCGATTGGATGAAGAACTTGTGCCTGATTGGTGGTCCAATATAATAATTTTTTCCTCCAGAACAATTGAACATCTGTTTGGCACAGTAAGGCTAAATCTCGCCCTTGTGCCATAAAACTACAACCAACGAAACAATCAATCCAGAACAATTGAGTCCCTTTGTAAGGCTTGCAGAATTTGTATTCAGTGTGAAGGAGATTATTAGAAAAAAATGCCCAGGTGTTTTCTCATTTGCTAAATAGATAATTTCTAAAAACTATTTACAAGGCTTTCATTTGACTGAACATTCATTTGACTGTGTAATCAAATATTTCTTTAATGCTGGCAAGTGGGAAGTTGCCAAGTTCAAAATAATTTTTTTGGCACTGATTTCTTTTATAAAATGCTGCCAGAGCATGTATAGTGGTATGTTGCATATTGGGTAGGATAATGTGACACAAAGAAGCTAACGCACATATTGGATCTGGTAAATTTGATGTTTAAATGTCGCGAACGAAGAGAAGTTTCTCTTGAGCAATTGCAAAACTAAAAAGTTTGAATCGGAACAAACTATTACCAATTATCGTTACAAGCCCTAATTGTCAGTTAAGCAAATATCTGTTTACCTAATCAACAATTGTAAACCTCCAAAAAATGTTAATTGAATTATTGTTTAACAACAGAAAGTGAATTACATTTCAAGGTCGTTCAAGGAAAATGATAGTCTGCATATTGCAGAAAGGGTCAAAGACAGGTTATTAACAATTCGATGGAACATTTTGGATCAGTCTTACAAATTTGTATCTGTTTTACATATATTTTACCAAATGGGTTCTTTGTTGTTGTTTCCTATCTCACTTGGTAGACAACAACATCTAGACCAAGTCCAGAAACCCATGTGGCCTCATGGAAGGAGGGAAGAGGGGGCATTTCTGTTGTGTTGGGCACCCGTAGGTAGAAGTCTGACTTGGCTGTGTGGCGGCGAATTTTCATGGGGTAGGGTTGTCCTCCCTAAGACCAACGCTCTTCAATCCTATTAGACAGGGACCTACGGCTCAAAGTGGCTTCCGAAACTCTACAAACTTCTATGACAACTCCGGGAATACGAAGTGCAAAAACATTCTAACAATGTTTTAAAGACTGTCTCTGGAATATTTTTTGTGAAACAAATACAATTCATTCTAATAAAAAATTTACATTGCATCGTCAGAAATGTATATATATATAATTTTTTGCGTTATTTATCAACACCAAATTAATATAAGTTTTAATATATTTTTATACATATTTCTTCTAACATAATAAATCAGCCGATGTTCAACTTCCAGAAGAATCATTAATCTATATTGATATTAAAATATGTTCAATTAATAACCTCCATCACTCACGCTTGTTACTCGGGCAGAAGACCCATTTTGTAAAAGTGACTGACAAGTGATTAATTACCAACACCAAAGAAAAGTGGAAACTTTTCTAAACTGCGCACTGGCTAACTATCGCGACGTCTGCGACTGGCTGTCTTGCTGTCAGTAGATCTTTCCCAAACTGATGAATAGACAGCGGACTTGGGTAGTTAAGAGATAGTTTCCGAAATAGAATGGCCATTAAGCAAATGGTTTGAACTTCCTCCACTAAAGCTCACTGAGGATATTTATTGGAATTGTTTTAATGAATTTTTAATGTCTTAATTGAAGACAGAAAAAATCGCTTTTACGATTCTTGGTCATATTATTTTGAACCATGTAAAATTTTAACAGATGTGGATTAGGGAAATAGTTTTTACATTGTTATTCTTTTTATCGCCGTCTATCTGAATTTGTTTTAATGATAAAATAATTTAAGACATTTACAAATGTTTATTTACTAGCTATATTGAATTTCTCTTTTAAGTGGCAACGTTGTTACGAAGCTTTTTAAGTGCGTTCTTTTTTCAAACAAATTTATTTTATGCATTCTGAAAGTATTTACTTCCCTTTAATTTGCAAACGGAATTAAAAAAAATACTATAAAATATTTGTTTATTGAATGAAATACACAAAAAAACATATTGTGTACGACAAAAAAAAAGTTCAAATTGTCAATTTAAAATAAATAAAATTTTTATGTGGTCTACAGTTTTATGTACTTCTACATAAATTACATTATTCTTACATCTATTCCTTTATTTATAAAAATAAATTAAAATAACAAAAGGAGAAAAATTAAAAAAAGATTGCGAATTCACTTTTTCCAATTTGATAATAATGGTCCATAATTATTAAAAAAAAACATTAAATCTCTGTTGTGGAAATTCTAATTTTATCAATCCTAAGAGCCCACATATAATCAACTAATATGCCATAGGATTGATTTTTTAAAATTATAATCTCTTAAATTTGAATGCTTCTAAATTCCTTATTTGAAAAAACAAAACAATTTATTCTAACTGCATTCTAATTATTGCCAGTATTCGTTTTTTTCTATTCATCTCAATTAGAGAGCATTGGTTTTGCTTGAGTAAATTTAGAAGAGGAACGCAATTTTGAGAGCTTATGAATTAACGGAGGATATTAGCGAAACTCTCATATTTTACTTTTCCGGTCGTTAATCTTGTAATTCGCACTAATGGTGAATTGAATTAGTTTAATGGAGCTTACTTACTGCAATATTACACAGGTATGATACTTTACAAAAAAAGGGGGCTAACTAATATTTCAAAATACTTCAGGGAATGCAGGGAAAATTAATAATATAAATGAAGCTATTTTTTACATAAGTGCTGTTTGAGAATCTAAGTTAATATCCAATTGCACACTTTTATAAAATTGATAATGTCTTAAATTTACAAATAATTACAAAATTAAAAATAACTTTTGAATAAAAACTTCTTTTCTGATAAATAAATATAACATATATATCAAAATACCAAATCAATATAATATATATATATATATATATATATATATATAAGTAAATCAATTCTAGTAGCTCCTGTAATGTTTATTTTTATCAGTTTCTGATAAAAATTTTCTAAATAAATGGTGAGCTAAAAAAAAAAACTACTAAATAAACATATGTTCCTTTTTTACTGAAAGAATAAATTTTAAAAGAGCTGACGGTATTTGAGTAATGCTTGAAAGACGTTTATAATTTTTAACTTAAAATATAAAATATTATGATTAAAAGATTGTATAGATTTTTATTCTTTTAAAAATAGCACACATACAACAGCTTACTTATTTTTTTTCTTAATAAAAAGTTTCAACCATAACAAAAGGGCGATTAGATTTATCGATTTCAAATTACTGAATAATTTTCAAATGGTGTGAAATGAAAAACTTTGATTAATATTAAATTTATTTTCCTATTCAAAGTTACTTGACAGTAGAAAAAACATTTTTTGAACATTAAGCATCAGTTTATTTCATAGGCTAGAGATTCATAAAAAAAAAAAAAAATGTCCCAACACACACATTAGAAAGATTTTTAAAATTTTATTTCCCAGAGAACCGTAACGGATGGATTTGAAAGAATAACCCCAGAACTGGTAGCAAATAAAAATCTTTCAAGAAATAACGAAATCGAAGTATCAAGTAATGGTATGACAATGACTTCCATTTCTTTTTAAAAAAAAAAAGGATTTTGTAAGACAGCGGCTCTAATGGCAGAATGTCTACAGGGAACCGAATAAGATTATGATAAAGACAAAAAAAAATATGCACGTCAAACTTGATGGATGTATAAAAATTACTCTTTGGAGTGAAATTCAATATTTTTATTTATATCTATATATGCTTTTCTGGGTGGCTGGGAAGTATTTATTAGAGTACATTTCCCAAAGTATTTTTTATTAGAAGTAGAGGAATTAAAAATGCTATTTGGAAAAAAATGTTTTGAATGAAATTTCATAATAATCGTGGAAACGTAATTTGAATACTAATACTATTTTCACCAAACAGTTTATAGGTGGCAGTTTTTGACAAGGGTTGGTTTTTTGAAAAATTTGCATTTGAAAGATTTTGACGCGGATATGTTTATTTTATGAAAAGTACCAAATATAGATGACTTCGTATTACAAAATATGCAATCTTTTTTTAAGATATTGTATCTTTTTTTTTATATGAGCCAAATGATAGACACACGTTAATCATATAAAATTATCATTACAACATCTTACTTTTACTTATAGAAATATCTAAAGCGATTACAATGATGAAAATTAAAAAAAAAAAATATATATATATTTTAAACCTTTATTTATAATCTCTTTTTTGAAGTTACAGTTAAATCGCAGAATAGGGGCCGTTGGGATTTGGCGTCAAAAATTATTTCGCCAAAGTGCGCCAAGTAACGAGTTGCAATTGTAAGTGCTGTTAATTGTAAACAATACAGAAATCCGTGTTACCACATTTGGCGACTTATCATCCGGTTGACGATATAAAATGTCGCCAAATCTCAACGGCCCCTATTTTGCGATTTGGTAGAAGTTAAATTATTATTTGGGGCTTAGTAAAAATATGAAATATATAATTTTTTAATCAGAAGAAAATTGAAACATTCGTTAACAAGTTAGTAATAACATAATAAAATTTCTTTTTTAAGAAAATCTTTCGGTTATATTTATAAATTCCTCCACTAATTAATTTAAATACCACGAATATTAAATATCTGAATAAAAAATTTAAAATTGTTTGTACAATCTAATTTTTTGTCTTAAATAATTTCTTATCAACTGAAAACAAATGTATATTTTATAGATAAGTCACTTTTTGTTAAAAATTGCAATTCTAAAAATTATATTCTTGTATACTGCGAGTTTATTAAATATATTTGTTAAAATGAAAAACTGTGGAAAACAGATTAGTTAGTGGAATAATAAATATATTTTAAAAAATTTCTGAAAAACAAATAACTTACAAATAATAAGTTGTTCAAAGAAGATTTACAACAAAAAATAAACGTTACTTCATGATTCACAATGATTTTTAAACTTCTTTAATTGCCAATTTCCTGAAAATTTATTTTAAACTCTTAGTTTATTAAAATATCTTGAATGTCAAATCTATTTCTGATAAAACGATATTGAATTCCATTAAAGTGTATGCACCAGCATGCTTTAGTTTTAATTTGTTAATATAGTTATAATATTTACAAGTAAAATATAAATATTTTTTGAAATGATTTTTTAAAATTAGAATTTATTTTAAAACTAGACATTCTTCTTGGAAAATCTAAAACTAATTAAAAAGTGAATAATAATAATAAAAAAAAAAAAAAAATTGAATAAAAATAAATTTTGAAAACTAGGCAAATATTTTAACTTGAATTGAAACAATAAATTAAGACACAGATTTATTTTTAGTACAAAAATAGAAAAATAGTATACAGTAAAAGTAATTATTTATAGTAGAAAAATATAGTGCACACAAATTTATACTGTTATTTAAATTGTTAATTGTTGTTACTGTTATTTAAATTACAATCCTTTAAAAATGTTTCAAGATATTAAAAGGAAAACGCAAATTTGAAAGATAATGTTATTAATATAAATGATCATTTACTAACAAGAAAGATTATATACTATGAAAAAATAAAAGTGAAGCTTTATGAATATCATTACGGTCATAAAAAAACGAGAAGTTAAAAATAAAAGATTGCTTAGCAGAGCATAACCATCGATTTTTAGGTACCGTTTTTTTAATTTTCTTAATTTACAGGAAGGGTTTTACCTAAATTGACATTTAATGCATTCAAGTGCACTAAAATAAATTGCACTTAATGCATTACTGAAATAACTGTTATAATAATAATTTGTTCTACAAGACGGTATTAGAGAAATAAAAATATTGAAAATTTAACCAGGGTTAGTACAATGTTTTTGTTCATCCAGAAAAAAGAATGTATTATAAAAATCCTTAGTCCATTTTTAAAAAAATCTAAATTGCTATTTTTAACACAGAAATAAAAAAAAATGTTTTCATTACTTATGGTTGATTTTTATTCAGAATTTCGTTTTGGACTTAAATATTACTTTTTACTAACGTGAAGAGTTAATATGATTATAAATAGATAAAATGAGCATAAAATCAGTATCACCTTCAATAATTAATAAAAAAGGAACTAAAAATTTGAAATGGCTATCGAAAGCATTGCCAGGATGTGGAATCTTTTTACAAAAAAAAGGCGTCAGTTCAAAAAATTATCGATAAAAGCGTTAATCAAATTTTATTTTCCGGATGTATGCAAATGATGATAGTTTTAAAAAATTGATTAATCGATTGGTTCTTTATTACAGTCGATCATCTATTTAATGAGTTGGATAAGTTACTCAGAGAATGATGTCTATGGATTTCGTAAACGAAAACGCAGCAATAAATGATTTCTGTAGTAGTTTCGCTAGCTGTTTAGATAATATATAACTCTATTGTAATTTAATTGGACTTCATACCATGTAACAGACTATTTCGCGTATTCTCGAATCTCATATTTATATCTTTTTGGATGACCACGATTTAATTCAGGTTAAAAATAATTTTTAAACTTGGCATAAATCAAAGCCACTTTTGAATTCTATATTTTGGGCTGCCTTTTATTTTTCTAAGGCAAACACTGTTTACTTGTGATATTGTACGTCTGATAACATCTTTTATATCATGGTATTTTATATACATTTAAGTAGATGTCTTTCGGTATTCAAAAGAATTGTGAGAATCACGGTCGTTTTCTGTTATATTCTTTTAATGAGTAAAAGGAAAGATGTGTTTAATGATAATAAAGAGAATTATCGTATAGTGAGTTCTTACGGTGTATCAGAAGATTATAGTTCTAATTCTAATGTGAAATATGAAAAGCTAAATTTGAATTTTTATAATAAAAAAATTAATAAAGGAGGTAGAAATGTATTAATAATAATTCTTATAATTCATTTTTCTGATTTTAGTAAAAAAAAATTACGATCAACAACATCTGATTTGGGTTGGCAACTTAAAACAAAAGGGTTGTCTATGATATGCAAGGGTTGGCTATGATATGATTTGGTGGGGGATTTTTCAATTCCTTCTATTAGCTCACACTCTCCCTATATATATCTTGTTCAAATTTTCAATCTTTCATAAAATACATTTTATTCATCCACTCAAGTTCAAATACATTTTTTTTGAGCTTATAGTGGATGACACTGGATGCCAATACAGTTTTTTTCAAATATTATTTCAGTAATTAAATTTATTAATTAATTTTAGTTTTTTATTTAGATTTTAGTTGCATATATCTAGCAATAGATGGCACCATATAAACTTAAAAAAATGAATAAAAATTATTTATAAAGGACTTTCTGCAATAGAGTGAAAAAAAAAAGTAGGAATTGAATTGAATTTTTTTTTATATTACTTGTTTAATTTGCGAATTTCTTCAAATCGTTTGCAGTATCCATGTACACACTTAAGTGCCATTTTCGCTTTTCTTATTTTCCGTAATAAGAATTTATGCAAAACTATTGCAGCTAATTCGCATTTCCTGAAATAAAGCTTTACCAATAATGCGTTTTCGAACAAAGATATATAAGGTTCACTACCATGAATCGTAAATAATGGCGAATTCAATGACCTTTGACCATTTATAGACCATTATCCACCACATAATTAAAATTTTTGTCATTATATGATGTGAAATCTAGTTTGACAAGGATTATTCTTCTGTTTTAGAATACTTTATTATTAAAAAATGGAGTCCATTGTAAACAAGGTGGATGAAAGAAAAATTTTTCAAATAAATTCAAGCTGTTTTGTGTAACATAACATGAAAAACACTACTGAATGATGACTAGCTTCTGGTATTTCGTTTAACCTATTTCCTATACTACAAAACACATTCTACTTTTTTAATACATAGAGATAGCAAATAAAATACATATAATACATAGCAAAATAAAATATAGTTTTTTCATATTCAAAAATTATTGACGGTAAATCACTTTTCTACTCGTTTACAAGTTAGTCGAGATAAATTGTTAATACCAATAAAAAATGTTTACTATTTTTTTATATTTGCAACTTTCGAAAAATTAATTTTCAGGTTATAGCAATTAAATTTTTTTTTTACCAAAAACAACAGAACTTTGATGTATTACAGTAAGTGTAGTGATAAACGCTCATGAAGTGAAAAAACACTTCCTATTTAGTAAACAAATGGACTTCCCACCAAATAAATCATGAAGGTTTGATGCTTATGTTAACGGAATTTTTTGTTACGAAAAAAAATACTAAAATATGTTTTGTATTTTTGAGATGATTGAATATTTAGAACAGGTTTTCAAATATTTTTTTTTCTGTATTATGTGTTAAAAAAGATCTTTATAGCAATTTTATCATAGATTTACTTTTACATGAATTTGTAAGGAAAAATAATAATGCAACAAAATATTTTTAATGTTGGTAATAACTTTTAAAATAGCTGGAGTGGCTTGAAGATAACGAGTTTTGTTTCCGAATTTAAAAGTGCTTCGTGCTTGTAAAATGGGTATTAATTGCTTGCAAAACATGTACTTGTTATTAGTTGCTTATGAAACTTGTGCTTTTTATAAATTTCTTATGAAACATATACGTGTTATAAATTGTTTGGGAAACGTGTACTTGTTATTAATTGTTTGCGAAATATGTACTTATTCAATTCCTTCTATTGGCACACACTCTCCCTATATATATCTTGTTCAAATTTTCAATCGTCCATAAAATACTTTTTATTCATCCACTCAAGGCCAAATACATTTTTTTGAACTTGTAGTGGATGACACTTGATGTTAATACAGTTTTTTCAAATATTAATTCAGTAATTAAATTTAATTAATTAATTTTAGTTTTTTTTTTTAGATTTAAGTTGCGCATATCTACCAATAGATGGCGCCAGATAAACTGCAAAAAATGAATGAAAATTATTTATAAAGGAGTTTCTGTATTATAGTAAAAAAAGGAGGAATTGACTTAAATTTTTTTTTATATTACTTGGTTTTAATTTCTTTTGAAATATGTAATCGTTATTAATAGCTCACAAAACATGAGCTTAGAAGAGATCCACGAAATTGAATGTCGCTTGCCACATATATTCAATGTAACATGACAGCAGAAGGCACAAAAAATATGTAAAATTATTAATTATAAGTTTCCATACAACGTACTAAAAAATAAATAATACATTATAATAAAAAAATAAATGAAGAATTAGACGTGGGATATTACATTAATTTAATACAAGGATGCACAGGATCGAGAAGACCATGAGTTTCACTGTAATATGATGGCGGGCCTCCTGTTTTGAGGTAATTTTTTTTATGGGGCTTGATAGGATGCACATAAAAATTTATGTATAGGATGCGATATCTAGATGTCTTCGTTACACAACTACATTGTGTTCTAAAGAAAATTGTACCCAGCATGCAATATTGTGAATTTTATTGCCCTTCTATAGCCACAATCTATTTTAATCAATATAAATATAAATTTAACAACAAATATACATGCATAAATATTAATGAATCTGCAAATATAAACCATTTGATTGCTTCTTTTGTACTTCGTTATTGCAAAAATCGAACCAAATACTAAAATACTTTATTATATTCAGGGATGTACGCACCGCTGCCCGCTTCATCATAGTTAGTTTTTTATTTAATAAAAAATAAACATTTAACTGCTATAAAATTTTTTATTCTTATATATTGCTAATTAGGAGATAAACAACTTTAGACAACAACACGAAAATCGAGGGACGGCTTCTAATTGCATTTATAACCCTAACATGAAAACCACGATTCTGTTGGAAACAGGACATTAATCATCGACAAAAGTTTTTTCAAAAGAAATCTTTACGAGCTATATGTGATAAAAAAATGAACATTGAAATATTAAAAAATATTTTATTCAAGATTTTTCTTATACATTCCTAATTAGGAGATAAAAAACTTTAGTCATTTACATGAAAATCTGGAGGCCAAGTTTTTAACTGTGTTTCTAACCTCAACACAAAAAATACGACACTTTTGTAAACAAGATATTATTTATCGAGAAAAGTATATGTCAAGAGTTCATTACGTGCTATATGAGATTGACAAAAGAGATGGTCCATTTTGATATGGCTCTTAATAACAAAAACAGAGTTTTTTTTAGATAATGCATTAAAATGAGCAAAATTCTTTGGATATGCTCAATTTGTAAACAAATATTATCAGACAGTAATATAAAATCGATTAGGCACATACTCCAATATCCATAATATGATTTAATCAATCGAATACTGTATAGAATGAAAAGTACAAAGAAAAATTTGAAAGACAATGAACGAGTGATTTTTCAGACTGACAATCATTTTTGTATAATAAAGCTATAGAAATAGCCTTATACATAAATTTTCAAGGACTGCTTATTATTCTCATCAAAATAAAAAAAAAAGTATTGAGAAGGTACTTTCCTGTAAAATAAATAATGTAAATATGGCACAATCTCATAAAATAGATAATGTAAAAAATATTTGTTGATGACAATATCTTGAGTTGACACTCTTTCAAACAGAAGAGAAAATTTGAATAATGAATAAATAAACAAAAAGAAAAACACAGATAAGAACACATAATCTAGGTTAATTAGCTATTGAAAAAATATTAATCTCTTAGTTCGTAACAAATCAGAAAAATTTAAATAAATTTATTTCATTTTGCAAAAAATCTTGATTTTATACATATATTATAATTGACCTGAGTTTAAACGAACCGAAGAGCATAAAAAGATGTGGTCTGTGAATGTATTCAAGATTATTATTGAATACATTCCCAGTAGTCTTTTGTCTAAATATTTGTCTTTTGTATTTAATATTATTTTGTATCGGCCATCCTAGAGGATATAGAAGTGGTAAATTTGTTTTTAATCCAAATAGGATTAGACTTAAAAAAAATTAGTTAAAATTAAGATGTAATTTCAGTACGAATTTCATTTTTGTATCAGCAGAAGAAACGTGTCAATAGAGGTTATTAAACTCTTCATTAGAAACTTGGCAGATGTCTTTTTAATTACTTAATATATTTCTTCTTTACTTTAGTTTTTCATTCATTACTTTATTGTATAACTTTTTCTAATAAGTTTCTTATTTCTTTTAGTTTTCTTTGTTTAGAAATAGAGTACGAATTGTTTTTACAAGTCTAGAAACATTAACAAAGATTGTAGCAAGGTGCGTGTTGCTGGTTTTTAATTTTTTATGCTATACCTGTTAACATGGAACACGAAACTGAACGGCCCTGTATTCAATTATTTATATCAATAAAGAAAGTTTTCGATGTTATAAATGTTAGATGCCGTTTTTCTACCGATGCAGAAAGTAATTATGCGTATTATAAATAATTAACTACGTCTATTCTCTAAAATGTTACATCAAACAAAAGAGGTCATTGATCGTAAAAAAGACACAAAGACCAAATAAGTTTCAGAAATTGATGATATCGATCAAAGGAATGCAAACTATCGATACTATAATTCTCTTCTTTAGTAGCGAATTGAACTTTTTGTGTTTCTTTCTTTCAGTTTTAATTAGCTGAAATGGATTTACTGAACTACAACACGTATAACTTTTTGAATAATCCGATGTGTACCTCTCAGTTACTATTCTTTTCGACCTCGTTTAGAATTGCTGTACTGATATATAGATGTAGATAGATAGTAGCGATTTAAAGATACTATGCCCCCATGTTGCAATCTGGGTAACGTTAAATTTGCTACAACATTCCCTTTTACAGGCGAATATATTCAGTTCATAGAGCTTGTCATTCAAAAGCTACAACAATATACTGAATTCACATATCTTAAAAACATTAATAGTTTTATCTTTTTTGATAAAAAAATTTGACTTTTATTTAACTAAATTTTAGTGGTTAGGAAATATTTTAAACAGTAGCTCCCTGTCTAATATAACTGTAAAGCGTTGGGCGTAGGGGTGACAACCGTACCCTGTAAAATGATACCATGTCTTGTCTCGAAATCTGCCAGTAGGCAGACGGCCTTGCCCACCGTGGGCTATAGTGCCAAGGAGTTAGTTAGTTAATTATTTATTTAATTTTTGAAAATATTATACAAATAAAATGAAACGATATTCAACTAAAAATAAATGAAAAAAATAATGAATATTGAATCAAATTATTATTTATAATATTTACCAGGGTTAACACACACATTTTTGTTTCCCTCTGAAATGTATTACTTAATTCAACATATTTGTAGTGGACAATAACATATTGAAGTGATGTCCAGCACTATGAAGCATCTTGATTATGATTTTATAGCCATAATCTGCAAAGCACACTTTATATGATTTTTCCAACCATTTTAAAATTATATAAATGATAAAAAATCCCCGAATGTTATTTACTGAAACATTTGCGAACAATAATTTGATTTAAGATAACTTCTTTAATCTTGAATTACTTATTTCCATTCATTTGAAATGAGTTATAATCACGTAAAATAAATTTATTTAAAAAAAAAAACATCACTAAAAAAATAAATGAAATTACATCACAGCACGAATTCGCCAATATTTTTTTTTTTTTAAAAAGAGAAGATTCGAACAATGAAAAGTTTTTGCTACATATAATTAAATAATTTTGGTTTATTTGATGATTTGAGGTAAAAGAAAAGTATTTCAGCTCAATCAACTAAATGTTTTTTTTTCTTCAAGCATAAGATAATAAAAAAATAAATTGAAAAAAATTTCCCTACAATTCACAAATATTTTTCTGATATAAATAGTTATGCTATCATTACAGAATAGATTTAACCACTTAATAAATAATATCTTTGTAAAACATTTAAAGTAAGTCGATTTTGCTTTGTTTCCCTGTTAGCTCATTCAAACGATTTATTAAACGATCCAAACGATTTATTAAACGATTTTTCTAAATGGGAGAATTTTCCCATTTAGAAAAATAATTCTCCAATTAATAAATATCTTTTCAGTACCGGTAACATTTATTAAAACATAATTACGAAAAATGTTCATACCTTTGTACTTTCTTAATGAGATTCTTTATAAATATAAGAAAATTATAATATGTTTTGATACAGCAAAAGAAGCAGGTAAATAATGATTTTTAAGTTTAAATTGAAAATGATATAAAAATTATATCAAAACATAGATCTTAGTTACTTTTGTACAAAATGTAATATAATTTATAAGTGTTCCAGTGAAACAATGAAATAACAGTGAAATAAGTGAGCAGTGAAAGTATTTTAATAAATTCATAAAATAACCCCGAAAAATCTATTTATTTGTAGACGATTAGATTCTAAAAGTTTAAGCACATATTAGTTTATTTTTTTCCCTCTTTATTTATTATTTTATTTTATGTGGTGCATTATCAAATCCAAGAAAAAAAATTATTATTTATTTCAATAAAAGAAAATCCTTCTTTTTCAATTCCTTCTATTAGCTCGCATTCTCCCTATACATATCTTGTTCAAATTTTCAATCGTACAAAAATACTTTTTATTCCTCCACTCAAGTTCAAATACATTTTTTTTGAACTTTTAGTGGATGACACTGGACGTTAACACATTTTTTTCAAATATTAATTGATTCATTATTTAATTAATTCATTTTATAATTCATTTTTTAATTCATTTTTAATTAATTCATTTTATTTTGTTTTAGATTTAAAATGCATGTATCTACCAATAGATGGCGCCAAACAAACTTAAAAAAATAAATAAAAATTATTTATAAAGGACTTTCTGCAGTATAGTGAAAAAAGTAGGAATTGACTTAAATTTTTTTTTTTTTTTATATTACTTGTTTTCATTGAACTTTTATATTATTTAACTAAAATCGTAGTGGAAAAGAATTGAATATGGTAAATGACGTCACATATCTATAAGAATTCTTTTAATTTTTATTTAATTTTCAATTATTAAATTTTACAATTCCCTAACTTTTGATTAATAAGTAATTTGAAAACAACCGACTGAATGCGATAAATAAATGATTAAAAAAGGGCAATTTTATTTGAAGATTTTGCGAAAGCGTGTTTTTTAAATATCTTCTTTTACCAGTTCCAAATGTTCTATTACATAATCATAAAATTCCGAAATGCAGCTAGGAATATATTCCATATTCCTAGAATATATTCCATATTCCTAGAATATATTCCATATTCAGGTAGAATGTCTTTCATGATGAGTTTAGAAAATTTTATCGTTTGCGTAGATATGCATCGCCAACAAAATAAGTTTCATTTATTAAGAATTCGAACATTCAATACTCAATTACAAGCAATTTCATTGCTGTAATTTCAATTTCAATAAAGGCAATCACTATTATAACTATTTTTTTCCTTTTACAAAAGAGTGAAAATTGTCAATTCGTGAATAAATAAAATTTTTATATGGTCTATAATTTTATGTGTTTCTACATAAATTACATTATATTTATTCCCATTAATTTATTTATAAAAATAAATGAAAATTAGAACATTGCGAGTTAATTTTTCCCAGAACTTTAGAAACAATTTGATAATAATTGTTCACAAATATTCAAAAAATAAATTAAATTTCTGTTGTTGGAAATACTATTTACATTAATCCTAATATCCAACATATAATCAGATAAAATGTCGGATTATTGAATTTTTCAAACTGTCATCTCTTAAATTTGAATTTTCTTAAATCCCTTATTTGAAAAAACAGTTTATTCTAAATGCCTCCTAATTATTGTCAATATTCGTCTTTTTCCATTCATTTCAATTAGAGGCCATTGATTTTGCTTGAGTAAGTTCAGAAGAGGAACGCAATTTTAAGGGCTTATGAATTAAGGGAGTATATTAGCGAAACTCTCATATTTTACTTTTCCGGTCGTTAATCTCGTAATTCGCTCTAATGGTGAATTGAATTAGTTTAATGGAGCGTACTTACTGCAATATTACACTGGTATGAACATCTTTTCAATTCAATGAATACTTCACAAAAAAAGGACTAACGAATATATCATGAAATTGAAGGAAAATATTTAGAAAGTTAGCATAAATGCAGTTCATTTTATGCATATTGGCTAAATTAATAACAAATTACATGCGTTAATAAAATTAACAATATTTTAAATTTACAAATTCCTACAAAATTTAAAAAAAACTTATAAAAACATTAAATTTATAAAAAGGATTTAAAAGATCTGAAGCAAATAAATTACATTATAAAAATAAAATATAAAATTTAAATAATTCTAAATATTAAAGGGATTGATTATTTTCTCAGGAAAACTAAATTGTTGTTAAATAAAACACTCATTAGACTTATTTTGATCTATCAGTTTTGAAAAATTGGACTTTTGGCAATATCTGATGAGGTTTATTTGAGTGGAATTTTGAGGTTATATTTGAGTGGAATTTTGAGGTTATATTTGAGTGGAAGATTTTAAGGGCTATTTTTGGAGGTGTTAGGGAAAGTGATTGTTGGAGAAAAAGATACAAGTCAAGACTACTTAGTCAAATACCACAAGAAAAAATAAAGTATTTTTAATTAAACTAAAAAACCTTATTTTTTTATTGCAATCAGATTTTCAGGCCAATAGATGGAAGCAGTCTTAAAGTCTTACTAGTACTGTTAGTTAAATTATTTTAGAAAGATTAAGATAAAAAATTTACAGCATAAGTTTTAAATTTTTTTCCAAACTAACACCTTTAATTTTCTGAAAAATAAATGTTAACAAATTAAAGGTGAAAACTATTGGGAATTTTTGGATATTATTTTTTAAGGAATTTATATCATTTAAGACAAGTTATTCAGAATCTCAAACCTTTTATCCTTCATAGATATATTTTCTTAACAAGATTTTCCATTGTTAAAACTTTTTTATTTTTGATAACCGGGGAATACCGACTTATATACACATATACATATATATATATATATATATATATATATATAT
>BPLQ01006492.1:0-60041 GCA_021605075.1 Caerostris darwini | reverse complement strand
ATTAAATTTATTTTTTTATTCAAAGCCACTTGATCTGAAAAAAAAAATTTTTGAACCTTAAGTATCAGTTTCTTTCATAGGTTATGGATTCATAAAAAAAATGCCCAACACACACATTAGAATGATTTTTAAAATTTTATTTCCCAGACAACCATAATGGATGGACTTGAAAGAATAACTCCAGAAATGGTAGGAAAAAAAATCTTTCAAGAAATAACGAAATCGAAGTATCAAGTAATGGTATAACAATGACTTTCATTTCTTTTGAAAAAAAAGGAATTTTGTAAGACAGCGGATCTAATGGCAGAATTTCTACAGCGAACCGAATATGATTTTGATAAAGACAAAAAAAAAAAAAAAATATGCGCGTCAAACTTGATGGATGTATAAAAATCACCCTTTGGAGTGAAATTCAATATTTTTATTTCTGTCTGCTATATGTACTTTTCAGGGTGGGTGGGAAGTATTTAGTAGAGTACATTTCCCAAAGTATTTGTTTTAGAAGTAGAGGAATTAAAAATGGCATTTAGGAAAAAAATGCTTTGAATGAATTTTCATAATAATTGTGAAAACGTAATTTGAATATTAATAGTATTTTCAGCAAAGAGTTTTTAGGTTGGAGCTTCTGACAAGGGTTGGCTTTTTGAAAAATATGCATTTGAAAGATTTTGACATGGATATATTTATTTTATGAAAAGTACCAAAGATAGATAATTTCGTATTACAAAATATGCAATGTTTTTTTTAACATAGTGTATCTTTTTCTTACATGGGCCAATGGATACACATCGTTAATGAAATAAAATTATCATTGCAATATCTTACTTTTTAAAAAAATATGGAAGACTTATAAATATCGAATGCTGAAAAAAAAAGCTTTTTAATATTGAGTTATTATTTTTTCTTTGAAAATATGGTAAAATTGCAGAGATGCTATTGGGATTTGGTGTCAAAAATTTCTTTTCGCCAAAGTTCGCCAAGTAACGGGTGGCAATTATAAGTGTTGTGAATTGCAAATAAAACCAGAAATCCACGTTACCACATTTGGCGTTAATCGTCAGTTGACAACAAAAAAAATCGCCAAATCCCAAAGGCCCATTTTATTGCGATTTGGCCAAAGAAACATAATTATTTGGCGCTTAATAAAATATAAAATAATTAAAATTTTTTAATCAAAAGAAAATTGGAATGTTCGATAACAAGTTTGTAATAGCATATTTATGCTATTACTAACTTGTTATCGAACATTCCCTAGATTCTTATTTAAAAAAATTTCGCTTTTATTTTTAAATTGCTTCACTAATGAATTAAAATACTACAAATATCTGAATAAAAAATGAAATTCTAAAAATTGTATTCTTATATTCTACGAGTTTAATTAAATATATTTGTTAAAATGAATGAAAAACTGTTGAAAGCAGAATAGTTAATGGAATAATATATATTTCTTGTAAAAAAAAAATTCTGAGAAGCAAATCACTTACAAATAATAAGTTAGGTCAAAGAGATTTACAACAAAAAAGTAAACGAGATTTTATGCTTTATGATGTATTTAATTTCTTAATTTGTCGATTTTATGAAAATTAATTTTAATCTCTAAGTTAATAAAAAGATATTGATTGTCTGATAAGTCTATATGTGATAAAAATATATTGAGTTCCATTAAATTGTATGCACCAGCGTACTTTAATTTTAAGTAAAATACAAATATTTTTTAAATGATTTTATTGATTAGAATTTTATTTAAAATTAGACAATCTTCATGGAAGACCTAAAATTAATTAAAAAGTGGAAAATAAAATAAAATTAAATAAAAATTGGAATAAAAATAAATTTTTAAAACTAGGCAAAATATTTTAACTTGAATTGATACTTTTAATAATTTATGAGTAAGATTTACTTTTTGTATAAAAATAGCAAAAAAATATTATACAGTAAAAATAATTATTTATAGTAGTAAAATATACTGCACGCAAATGTTCTTTATGCAAGCAAAACAATACATTTTGTAATTTGCAGAAAATTTAAAAAAGTTCAACTATATTTTATATTACAATCCTATAAAAATGTTAAAATGTTTAAAAGGAAAAACACAAATTTGAAATAAAAAAAAAGTGACTAATATAAATGGTCATCTACTAACAAGAAAGATTATATACTATAAAAAATAAAGCAAAGCTTTATGAATATCATTATGGTGTAAAAAAAAAAAGAAGTTAAAAATAAACGTTTGCTTAGCCGTGCATAACCATCGATTTTTGGGTACCGTTTTTTTAATTTCCTTAATTTATAGGAAGGGATTTTACCTAAATTGATATTTAATGCATTCAAGTGCACTAAAACAAATTGCACTTAATGCACTACTGAAATAACTGTTATAATACTAATTTGTTCTACAAGACTGTATTGGAAAAATAAAAATAATGAAAATCTAACCAGATATAGTACAGTGCTTTGTTCATCTAGAAAAAAAAAGAATGCATTATAAAAATCTTCAGTCAATTTTTTAAATCTAGGTTCTATTTTTATCACAGAAATATAAAAAAAAAAAATGTTTTCATTACTTATGGTTGATTTTTATGGAGAATTTTTTTATGAACTTAAATGTTACTTTTTTACTAACGTGAAGAGTTAATATGATTATAAATGGACAAAATGAGCATAAAATCCGTATCACTTGAAAAATTAATGGAAAAAGACTTAAAACTTTGAAATGCTGATTAAACGCATTGCTAAGATGTGGATTTTTTTACAACAAAAAATTATCGAAAAAAGCGTTAATCAAATTTTATTTTCCGGATGTGTGCAAATGATGACGGTTATAAAAAATTAAATAATCGATTGATTGCTTATTATATTCGATCATATACTTAATGTGCTGGATAAGTTACTGTACTGATTTACTGTACTTGTTCAGATAATATATTATGCTGTTATTTAATTGGACTCCATAGTATTTAACAGACGTTTTCGCGTATGCTTGTATCTAACATAAAATTAATTTTTAATTCTGGGCTAAATAATTCCACTTTTTATTTCTTTATTTAGGGATATCTTTTATTATTCTAAGACAAACACAGCTCACTTGTGATATCGTACGTCGGACAACAGCTATTTTATTGGGATCTTATATTATTTTACAGACATTAGAGATGTTACTCTTTAGTAGCAAAAGAATTGTGAGAATATGCCTGTTATTTGGTTTCTTGCTAATAGCCGATTGTATTTACTATTCGTTATACTTTTTAATGGGTAAAAGTAAAGATATTGGGTCCTGATGGCTGAGTGACTATCTCTCCGGCACACGATGTCACAGGCTTCGGTTTCGAGTCCCGGTGGTGCTATGGATGCTTGTAGTGGTTCGGAATCCCCTCTAATCCGTAGGTCCCTGTCTAATATGATTGTTGGGCATAGGATTGATAAACCTACCCCTTAAAAAAAAACGTCTTGAAATTTGCTAGAAGGCAGACTGCCTTGGCCTGTTAGTGAGTAAAGGCATGTTTAATGTAGGAGCAGCGAATTATCACGTGGTGATTTTGCAAGTTTAGACGATATGTTAGAAAATTATAATCCTTATTGTAATAGTAAATAATTTGTAATAGTAATATGAAATACGAAAAGCTACATTTGAATTTCTATAATAAAAGAAAGGAATTTATTGATAAAAATTCGTTCTAATTAAAAAAAAAGTTTGGAAGAACTACATATAATACAAAGTGGCTGATAATCTGAAACAAATGACAGTGGTCTTTTTCTTCACGGATGCAAAAAAACCTTGCCTACTTCTTCAAATCGTTTGAAGACATTTACAAAATTGTTTGCAGTATACCTTTGCACATTTATGGGCCACTTACGCTTTTCTTACTTTTCTGTGATTGGAATTTATACAAAGTTAAATAAGCTGGTTCGTTATTCCTGCAATAAATATTTACCAAAAATGCCTTTTCGAGCAAAGATATATGTAGTTCATTGACATGAATCGTAAATTATGGCGTATTCAATGACATTCGACTATTTATACACCTGGATACTTGTCGATTTCCGTTTGCCATCTAACGGAGATTAATTTCTTCTATGGACGTTTCTGTGGGTGGAATTACTATATATTATTCGTTACTTTTCTACTTTTACGAAATTAGTTTAGTAAAGACCTTATCAGACGAGCACTTCTCTCCACACTCAAATAAAGAGTTGCTGTGTGGTCACCCGAATTTTATGCTCTTTAGCTCTATTGCATGAAGCATTATATCCCTCTATTTTGTGGATCCAATAAACAATATACGATTTATGGTATGACATTTCGACAGCGCAAACAAATTCGCCGAAATTTACTTATTGATTGAGTCAACTGTTAAATTTATTGTATGAATAGCAAGGCTGATTTGCTTCTTGTTGAAGAGGACGATGCAGTTCTGTATGATATGCACCTAATGTTATAAACACGAAATTGAAATGAATGTGGGATGATCCATACAGTAACGAGTATGCTTGAAATGAACCTTATATATCCAGAAGATACAATCACTCTGCGTACTTTATCGGGGACCTTTTAATCTGCAAATTTTTAATAATAAAAAAAATATCTCATCTTGACAATGCTTTGAGTGCAACCTACACTTCCATATATTTCTTCTTTTATGAATTTTTAAATATTTATAGACTCTCGGTCCAACCTGTATTTGAAACATAACAATGAATTTCTCTTCGTTGATTAAAATATATGCACCATTAAATTGCCCAGAGATTTTTTTTATATGTAACAGCTTGAATAGAACATAAGACCTTTATAAAATCAATTAAAGGAGAAATAAACTAATATTTACTGTCAATTTAATAAAATAAAAAAAGCATATTTTGATTGATCTCTCATAATACATATTGTGAAATAGCTATTAGACGCATTAGTTTGGTTTGTCATTCTACGGTCATCTTGTACGCACTAGGGTGAGGACCTACAGTTTAACGTGGATTCCGAACCACTCACAAACATCCATACCAGTGCCAGAATAACTATTAAACACTTTACAAAGTTGTATAAAATAAAAACAAGACGATGTAGAAATAAAAGAGATCGAGTAATTTGCAATTTCAAGTCTGACAATTTCAGTCCTTTGCTTGTTTGTAATATGTCCAGATATTTGCAGATTGCACGACTCCTTTTGACAACCATCTTATGAATTGAATTAATTACAGTAATGAAAAGCTGGATCAGGCGTTTGATGGCAGAGTAACTAGCGCTCTGACCCTTGGTGCCACAGATTTAGGACTCGAGTCCCGGCGTAGCCATGGACATTTGTAGTGGTTGGGAATCAACTTTAAACTGGGGGTCCCAGTCTAATATGACTGTAGAACGTCGGGCATAGCGTTGAAAATCCTACTACATAAAAAAAGAAAACATCTGTTGTCTCGAAATCTGCCAGCAGGCAATCGGTATTGTTCTACCATGGGGCTGTTGCGCCAATGAAGGATAAAATAAGATGGAGTCCTACGAATTAATATGTAGCATTTCATAGACACAATCATTCTCATAATCGTACATGTGAAAAGTAATGGAGATAAAATTTAAATATATTAACTTAAAATTTTCATTAGAATTCTTTTATCAACTACATAATTCAAATTTTTGCCATCGTATGATGTGAAATCGAGTTTGACAAGGATTATTCCTCTGTTTTAAAATAGTTTATTATTAAAAAATGGAGTCGATTGTAAACAAGGTCGATGAAAGTAAGCTTTCAAATAAATTTCAACTGTTTGGTGTAACATAATATGAAAAACACTACTAAAGGATGACTAGATTCTGATATTTCGTTTAACCTATTGTCTATACTACAAAACACGTTCTACGTTTTTAATACAAAGAGTGCAAGATAAAAATAAGTTTTTTTCGATATTCAGATTATTGATGGTAAATCACTTCTCTACTCGTTTACAAGTTGGTCTAGATAAATTGTTAATACCAAACAATTTTTTATATTTGCAACGCTCGAAAAATTAATTTTCAGGTTATAGCAATTAAATTTTTTTTCCAAATACAACAGGCGTTTGATGTATTAATGTAAATATAGTGATAAACGCTCATGAAGTGAAAAAAAGTTTCTCTTTAGAAAACAAATGGTCTTCCCACCAAATAAATCATGAAGATTTGATGCTTATGTTAACGTATTTTTTTTTTTTAAAAAAAAAAAATACTAAAATATGTTTTGTATTTTTGAGATGATTGAATATTTAGAACAGGTTTTCAAATATTTTTTTTTCTGTATTATGTGTTAAAAAAGATTTTATAACAATTTTATAATATATTTAATTTTACATGAATTTGTAAAGAAAAAGAATAATATAACAAAATATTTTTAATGATGTTAATAACTTTTAAAATAGTTAGAGAGATTTGGTGATAGCAAGTTTTGTTTCCAAATTTAAAGCTGCTTTGTGTTTGTAAAACATGTATTAATTGCTAGCAAAATATGTACTTGTTATTAGTTGCTTATGAAACTTGTGCTTTTTATAACTGTTTTAAGAAACATACGTGTTATTAATTATTTGTGAAATACGTAATTGTTATTAATTGCTTACAAAACATGACCTTAGAAGAGATCCACGAACTTGAATGTCATGTGCCGCATATATTCAATGTAACATGGCAGCGGCTCGAAAGAAAAATATGAAAAATTATCAATTACATTTTTCCATACAAAGGGCCTGAATTGCCGAGTGGCTAGCGCTCTGACGCTCGGTACCACAGGTTTCGGATTCTAGTTCCTGCGGTGCCATGGATGTTTGTAGTGGTTCGGAATCCACTTTAAATCGTAGGTCTCGGTTCTAATAGTATCGTAGAGCGTTGCGGGGGCATTGTTACTCCTCGTCCGTGACTTATCTTCAAGTTACATGCGCCCCCGTGGTAATGCAAAGTGAGTAACGTCTGTGCAGCGCTTGACTTAAGGCATTCAAGACAGCTGACTAAGTGTTTGCCAGTTGCATTAAAAAGGAAAAAAATTATCCATACAATGTAATGAAAAATAAAGAATGTATTATAATAAAAACAAAGGAAGATTTATATGCGGGATATTACATTAATTTAATACAAGGAAGAGCAATTATGTACCTGTTATTATTTGCTTATAAAATATATGTTTTGTTTATTATCTGCTTGTAAAATAATTATTTATTGTTTGCAAAACATGCACTTGTTATTAATTGCTTATGAAACATATGCTTGTTATTAATTGCTTATGAAATATGTACTATAATTGCTTGCGAAATATGTAATTGTTATTAATTGCTTACAAAACATGAGCTTAGAACAGATCCATGAATGTCGTGTGTTGCATATATTCAATGCAACATGACAGCGTCCAGTACAAAAAATTTGGAAAAGCAAAGCAAGCAAGTTATATTTATACATAAAATGTAATGAAAAATAAATACATTATAATAAAAAACAAATAAAGAATTAGATGTGGGATATTACATTAATTTAATACAAGGATGCTCAGGATCGAGAAGGCCATGAGTTTCACTGTGATATGATGGCGGGCCTCCTGTTTTGAGGTAATTTTTTTTTATGGGGCTTGATAGGATGCCCATAAACATTTATGTATAAGAAATAATATCTAGATGTCTTCGTTATGCAACTTCATTGTGTTCTGAAGTAAACTTGTACCCAGTATGCAAAATTGTGAATTTTATTGCCTTCTATATCCACAATCTATTTTAATCAGCATAAATATACCTTTAATAACACATATATAGGCATACATATTAATGAATTGGTAAAAATAAACCATTTGACTGTTTCTTTTGTGCTTGGTTATTACAAAAATCTAACCAAATACTGAAACACTTTTTTTATACTCAGGAATGTACACACCGCTGCCCGCTTCATCATAGATAGTTTTTTATTTACTAAAAAATAAACCTTTAAATATTATAAAAATATTTTATTCTTATATATTGCTAATTAGGAGATAAACAACTCTAGACAACAAGAGAAAATCGAAGGAATGCTTCTAACTCAACATGATAAACACGATTCTGTAGGAGCAAGTCATTAATCCTCGACAAAAGTTTGTTTCAAGGATTCATTTCGTGCTATGTGGGATTGCCAAAAAAGATGGTCTGTCTTAAAATGACCCATAATAAAGTAACGGTGATTGTTGCTGAATAATGCATTACAATGTGCAAACTTCTTTGAATATGCACATATTTGTGAACAATAATATCAGACATTAATATAAAATCGATAAGGACACATCATCCGAACCCCGTAATGGAATTTAATCAATAGAATACTGTAAAGAACAAAAAGTACATAAAAATAATCTGAAATATAAAGAACGAAGGATTTTTTAGAAACACAATGAGTTTGTATAACAAATCCATACAGATTTTACGTAATTTTTCATACTCTGCTTAGAAATTAGCTGCTCAATATAAAAAAAAAGAATTGATAAGGTACTTTTCTTTAAAATACGTAATGCAAATATGGCCATAAAGTATAATCCCATAAAATACCCATAAAATACGTAATGTAAAAAATATTTGCTGATGACAAATATCTTGAGTTCGGACTCTCTCAAAGAGAAGAGAAAATTTGTGTAATAAATAAATAAATACAAGGAAAATCACAAATAGAGACACGGCATCTAGGCTACCCAGTTAAGGTTTTAATCTCTTAGTTCGCAATAAATTAGAAAATCTCAAATAAAATGTATTTCATTTTACAGGAAAATCAGGATAAATATATATATATATATATATATATATATATATAATAACTTTCTAACTTTTTCTTGCTAGAAACACTGTTCGAGTGGTTTTTACAATTCTAGCAGCAGTAGCAAAGAATTGGTGAAAGTAGCATGGTGCCTGCTGTTGCGGTTCGCTTTTTATGCTATACCTGTTAACAAGGAACACGAAACTGAACGGCCCTGTATTCAATTATTTATATCAATAAAGAAAGTTTTCGATGTTATAAATGTTAGATGCCGTTTTTCTACCGATGTAGAAAGTAATTACGTGCATTATAAATAATAAACTACATTTTTTTCGCTCAAATACTACATTAAACGAAAGAGGTAATTGATCGTACTAAAGACACTGCTAAATAATAAGTTTCAGAATTGATGACATCGATCAAAGAAACGCAAACTATCAATACTCTAATTCGCTTCTTTAGCAGTGAAATGGGCTTTTTGTGTTTCTCTTCTTTCGGTTTAGTTAACTGAAAAGAATTTACTAAAGGGCAACACGTATAAATTTTTGAATAATTGGATGTGAATCTCTCAGATGCTACTCTATTCCATTGTGTTCGGAATTGTTGTGCACAAATGTGTGTGTAGGATTCTAGGTCCCATATGAAACAACCTGAGCAACCTTAAATACGCTACACATCTTTCATTTTACAGACGAATGAATTCAGTTCACAGCGCCTATCAGTTGAAAACTAAAACCATATATTGAATTCACATAACTTATTAACATATATAGTTTGAAATATATTTAAATATATATATTTTTAAATATATATAATATAATATTTAATAATATTTTTAAATATATATTTTGATAAATATATTGAATTTTATTTAACTAATTTGTAGTGGTTCGGAATTTGTGTTTAATAGTAGGTCCCAATATAATATGACTGTACAGCGATGGACGTAGGGTTGACAACGCTACCCTGTAAAAAGAAACCTTTCCCTGTATCGAAATCTGCCAGCAGGCAGACGCCCTTGGCCCACCATGGATTGTATTGCTAGAGAGTTATTTAGTTAATTATTAAATAAGTGGTAATTAAATTATAGCTAATTAAGTGGGATAAGAAACAATAACAAAAATATATATTTGATAAAAATATTAAAATTGAGCTTTGGAAATATTGTACAATTGAAATGAAACGATATTCAGCTCAAAGTAAATGAAAAGCGAATGAATATTGCATCAAATTATTAATTAGAATATTTGACAGGGCGAACATAAACCTATAGACAATTATTGTTTGCCCCCTAAAATGTATTACTTAATTCCCCATATTTCTGGAGGACAATAACATATTGATATGAGGTTCACCACTATGAAGACAGCATCTAGATTATGACTCTATGAGCCTTCAGCTAAAAGCATATGTGATATTTTTTTTCCATCAGTGTTAACATTATGTAAAAAAAATCGCCGAACGTTATTTAATAAAGGTTGTAATTTTGAAAACTATTGCAAACTATAATTTGATTGAAGATAACTTCTTTAATTCTTGAATTACTTATTTCTTTTCATTGAAATGGGTTATAATCACGGAAAATAAATTTATTTAAAAAAAAAAAAAAAAAACAAAACAAAAAAAAAATAAAAAATAAAAAAAAAAAATTTTTTTTTTTTTAAAAAAAGAATCGAATAATGAAATGCTTTTGCCACATAAAATTAGATAATTTTATTTTATTTGATGGTTTGAGGTAACAAAGGTAAAAAAAAATATTTCTGCTTAATCAACTGTTGTTTCTCTTCAAACACAAACCAACAACGAAAGAATTTAAAAAAAAATCCTTTCATTCACAAATACTTTTGTAATATAAATTATTTTATCAACACAGAATAGATTTTATTATTTAATAAACCACATATTTATAAAATATTTAAAGCAAGTCGATTTTCTTTTTTTTCAATTCTTTCTATCAGCTCACACTCTCCCTATATATATCTTGTTCAAATTTTCGATCGTTCATAAAATACTTTTTATTCATCCACTCAAGTTCAAATACATGTTTTTGAACTTGTAGTGGAGGACACTGGATGTTAATACAGTTTTTTTCAAATATTAATTCAGTAATTAAATTTAATTAATGTATTTTAGTTTTTTTTACATTTAAGTTGCATATAGCCACTACCAATATGCTACCAATAGATGGCACCAGATAAACTTAAAAGATGACTGAAAATTATTTATAAAGGACTTTCTGCAATAGAGTGAAAAAAAAGTAGGAATTGACTTTAAAAAATATTTTTTTATATTACTTGTTTTCTGTTAGTTTATTCGATCGATTTATTAAAAATTAAAACCAACATACATTTTTGTCATTTTGTATCCAAATTAGGAAATTTAAGTGCACAAATAAAATAACAAATGAGTATATAATAACAGTAATGATTTTAATAAATATGCTAATGGAGCATAAAGGAAAAATTAAAAAGGCAAAAAATTGTATTCAGGAATGGCTAATAATTAAATTAAAATAATGTAGCTTTAATACGAACCGCATCCAAAGTATAAAAAATAATTTTTTATGCTGGATCAAATCCGGGTTTCGTGTAATTTTACACTAACAGCTTTATGGCTAATATCTTGCAAGAGAGTAATAAGGAGTAACTACCACGAAGTTGCTTAGCTTTCAGGAAAAATCCCTTTTCCGTCAAAATGAAGATATGAGAAACTCACGTACGATGGCCAATCTCAACCAAGTGTAATGTATTCGATACTTTCTGGGTGGCTGCTTGCATGCTTTCCTGATTTTCTTAGAGCATGATTAAATATAATCTCATTGGAAGGAAAAATATGATTTTTAAAAATGGAAACGGATTATTCTATTATTTTTCAAAGGTGATGGTAAGATATACGCTGCTCAAATTTTGAAAAAAATTATTCAATATTTATTTTGGATTTTTTTCATTTTTCTTATTGATATTATGTAGTTTATACTTTAAATTAATTACAATTAAAATTATTTTTATTGCAATTAAAATCCTTCCGATACAGCTTTCTCTCCTATAATGCCTCTGGTCTTTGGTACCACAGGCTTCAGGTTCGAATCCTACGGTGTCATGGATGTTTGTTAGTGGTTCGATATCCACGTTAAACTGCAGGTCCTGGTCCAATTAGTCCAAAGTGAGCATAAAATAACAGCAGTGCAACAGATAAAACAAACCAAATCCTTATTAGCTGGCTTTGCTATCCGTTTGACATGACCGCTGGCAATTTTTTTCACATCATTGCTATCGAACTACATAAAAACTTCCAGTAATGTATTTTAAACTCTTTTTCCAACAAATGTATTTCCGGACTTTGAACAATCTTGACAAACATTATTAAGCTAATTTGGTTTCCAGTAAATTTAACCCAAAAAATAAATACTTAAATTTCTTAAAAATGTGATATGTTTCTGTTGGCTAAATATTAAATGGAACATCATTTTTTTTTAATTTGAAAGTATTTCATAATCTACACAAATTATAAACAAAATTGCATCACTTTTATGGTTAAAATGCTTGTCGGCGTGGCGTAGTTGCTAGAACACTGAAGGAGTTGGGTTTGAAACTCAACAAACAAAGCCGTCCGATCTGTACCAGAAATGGGCGCAATCAAAATGTGTAGGCGTAAATACCTTTCCCTTGTAGAGCTAGGTGTGAACTTTCCAGGTGCCATTCCTTAGGATGCTATTACAAAATCGTAATTGCAAAATGGAAATGCTGAGATGCAGTTAACCCTGATTATATCTTGGATAACATTCAATCTGCCGCATATCTACAGGTGTAGTGTAGAATATATATGTATGCATGTATATATCTACATATCTATCCATATCTCTATCTCTCTCTATATATTTATAAGATAATATTCTTTTCTGTGGAACATGGTAAGTGTTATTTTTTTCTTATACATAAATACTTTCGCTTACGTATAATACTCATTATATAGATACATAACTGTCACGGAGCAGTAGAAGTTTTATTTTCTTTGAAAATCTTAAACCAATCTTAATTCCATACATAGCAAAATTATTTAAAAACAAATCACTTTTTACAAATCTCATAAGTGCGATTGTCTTGAATAAATTGTTAAAAAGAAAAATGATTTTATAAGCCATGGCCAAACTAGTTAAAAGCATCATATGCATAAATTCCTTTAATTCTATGTTTTAAATTGCAATGTGCAAGATACATTTAATATCCGTATTTAAAGACACACAAATTCAGCTTTCTGAACATATTATTGAAAAACAAAATACATTACGTGCTTAGAAATTTACATAATACAAACATGAACAGACTCAATAAATGCGACTAAACTGTTAAAATATCTTTTTTATACTTCAAAGGAAGATAATTAATAACAATAATGTCACTTAAGTATAGGTTTAGTTGATAGGTTTTCGGAAAAGGCAGTTACGAGATTTTTAATAAATATATATATTTTCTGAATTTTTATAATGGATTCTGTCTAAGAAATTTTCACTATTTCTATTGTTCATAATGAAAGAGTCTTAATGAAGTAATTTTAAATACTTTTAAATTTTTACGATAACTGTTATTAATGTGTTAATGTGTTTATAGCAATTCGACAATTCTTGACTATTAGTCCTAATGAAGTTATTTCAGTTGGGAATTTTAAGTAAGCTAGATTAATTGTATCATAAAATATGACATACAATTAAAAAAAGTGGTTTCGATTAAGCTAAAAATTATATTTAGATGAAATATACAACAATGTAAGAATATTAGTTTGGAATTGAGACTATAAGATTATCAAAAATAAATAGACTTTGACGTAAGTCAGACGCTGAAATAAAAAATGTCGAACGTTTGAAACTGGAAGAAAAGGTTGACGAAAATTTAATTTTATTGCTAACTCTTTATGTGATAAATGAGTTTTGCTTCTTTTTTAAGTTCCCCAAACTTGTGTTCAAAATAGCAAATTTTACATGTCATAAAATGATTTTGCCGTTCCAAAATTTTTTAAGCCAAGAACAATTCGGAATAGTTTTTTTTCTTCAATGCTGAAAATCTTAAAATAGTTATTTTCACTCCTACCTCGAATTCATTCATTAAAAGAATGTAAAAAAAGTAGAATTAATTTTTTGAAACATTCTAAAACGCAGTGTTTTTAATGAATTCTGTGACACTCACTTTTTAAGGGGTAAGATTGCCAGCCTCACGCCCAACTGTCTACAGTCCTATTAGACCAGGACCTATGTTAATGTTTATTCCGAATCTCCACAAGCATCCATTGCACCACAATCTATGGCACATCCAATTACAAAGTGTAAAGACATTCTAACAAAGTTTTCTTTTTCAAAAATGTCTCAAATATGTCAAATATATATATAGATATGAATAGGGGCCTACATGGCCGAGTGTCAGGCACTCTGTGTTACAGGTGTTTCGATTTCTAGTCCCTGCGGTGCCAAGGATGTTTATAGTGGTTCTTAATCCACTTCGCGCCGTAGGTCCTGGTCTGGTATGACTGTAGATCGTCACCAGCAGATCTAAGTCAGGCTTCTACCTACTGATGCTCCATCACAATAGAAGCTGCCCCTTTTACTTTTAACCATGAGTCCACACGGGTTCGTGGGCTTGATCTAGATATCTACCAAATAGGATAAGAATCAACAGCAACATATATATATATAGATATATATATGTATTGCGTTATTTATCAACATCAAACTAATATGACTTTTTAATATACTTTTTATGCATATTTTTTTATTCTCATCTTCTACCATAAGAAACCAATCGATACAACCCAAGTTCAACTTCCAGAACGGTCATTAATCTATATTGATGTTAAAATATTCTCAATTAATAACCTCTCTCACCCACGCTTGCTACTCGGTCAGAAGACCCATTTTGTAAAAGTGACTGATTAATTGTCTGCACTAAAGAAAAATGGAAACTTTTCTAAACTGCGCACTGGTTACTGGCTAACTATCGCGACGTCTGCGACTGGCTGTCTTGCTCTCAGTGGATCTCTTCCAAACTGATTGATAGACAGCGGACTTGGGTAGTTAAGAGATAGTTTCCGAAATAGAATGGCGATTAAGGAAATGATTTCAACTTCCTCTACTGTGGATATTTATTGGAATTGTTTTTAATGAATTTTTAATGTCTTAATTGAAGACAGAAAAAATCGCATTTACGGTTCTTGACCATATTATTTTGACCCATGTAAAAACTTAACAGGTGTGGATTAGGCAAATAGCTTTTACGTTATTATTCTTTATATTGCCTATTATTATTCTTTATATCTGAATTTATTTTCATGATCAAATTATTTAAGACTTTTACAAGTTTTTATTTACTATATACATTGGCATTAAATGGCAACACTGTACGAAGCTTTTTATGTACATTCTTTTTGAACAAATTTATTTTATTGATTCTGAAAGTTTTTATTGCCAGTTAATTTGTAAAAAAATAAAAAATTACAATAAAATATTTCTTTATTTGCATAAAATAGTGAATTACTTTTGATTTTTAAGATGCGTAAAGACTGAAATTTAATGAGACATTTTCCACCTTCAGAAAAACATTCTTGAATTAAATAAGGCATAAAAAGATTTTTCAGTACCAGTAACATTTATAAAAAAATAATTACAAACTAATATTCATATGTTTGTATTTCATTAATGATATTTTTAATATATATATATGAAAATTATAATATTTTGGTAAGAGAATATATGTTTTGATATAGCAAAAGAAGCAGGTAAATATTGATTTTGAATTTTGAATTGAAAATAATATAAAGATAATATCAAAATATAGATATTATCTTTTATACATAATTTAATTTCGTTTATAAGTCTTCTTTCCATTAATCTTGGAATGAAAGTATTTTAATAAATTCATAAAATAACCCAGAATAATCTATGTATACAAAGATAGAAATTTTTTTGTAGGAGTAGGGATTCTAAAAGTTTAAACATGTATTAGTTCCTTTTTTCCCCTCTGTATTTATTATTTTTTTTACATGAACATAGCCAAACACAAGACAATAAAATTTATTATTTAGTTTAATAAAACAAAAACTTTAATTTTTACGGTTTAATTGCAGTTTCGAATTATTTTAATCAAAAATCGTCGTAAAAAAGAGTTGCAGATTGTATATGACTTCACATATCTTTAAGTGTTATTTTAATTTTTATTTCATCTTAATTCAATAGATTTTGTTATTCTTTGATTTTTCATTAATAAATAATTCGTTAACATTTGAGTGAACGAGATAAATAGATGATTAAAAAAGTATCTTGAAATTAAAAGAGCAATTTGTGAACAGATTTTGTGAACGGATTTTTTAAAAATATCTTCTTTCATTAGATTCAAATGTTCTGTTACATAATCAAAAAAATTATTTTTTCTCATTCTATTTTTTTTTTTTTTTTAATTTTCATTTATACTGCGTCGTAAAGAAACTAATTAAATTATGTGCGTTAATTTCGTTGTTAATCTTAATATAAAATTTTTTAATTAAAAATTGGCAACAAGTTTAATTTCACCCTATTTTGTGTGTTTTACCTTTATTCAGTTGGCCCATTTATAAAATATACTGTTTAAGTAATCAATCGAAAAGTTTGTAGCAGAAAACTAAGAGTTTCGAACACATTTTAATTAAAATGGATTAAAATTTTCTATTTATTTCCTAATTTTAATGATGCTATTTTACTTATCCCTTTTACGCAAAAGGAACATAAGCTACTAATTACTATTTCATTTTAAAATGCAGTTATAAGACAGTGGGTATATGGAATGTCAGGTAGAATATCTCGCGTGATGAGTTTAGAAAACTTTCTGCTTAATATAGATATGCATTGCCTACAGAACAAGTTTCACCAATTACTAATTCGAACATTAGATGCGCAATTGCTAGCGATTTTACTACTTGAATTTTAGTTTCGATAAAGACAATCATTATGGCTCTTGCGGTTTTTTTAAAATTTTGATTTTTGCAAAAGAATGCACATTGTCAGTTTAATTTTAAATCATATTATTTTTATATATATTCATTTATTTATAAAAATAAATAAAAATAATAAAATGATAAAAATTGATTCCGCATATAAACAGATAATACATCAGATGATTGAATTCTGTAAATTATCATCTCTTAAATTTGAAATTTTAGAGTTAAAATTGTTTATGAACAAGTAACATTTTTATATGTTTAGTTTCACGTGTTCTACATAAATAATTTTTATTTCAGTTGAAGTATTTAAAAAAATGAATAAAAATAAAAAAGATCAAAATAAAAAAAATTGAGAATTCAATTTTTTCAGCACTTAAGAAACAATTTGATAATAATTGTCCACACATATTAAAAAAAATTAAATTTCTGTTATTAAAAATGCTATTTATATATAAATCCTAATATCCCACATATAATAAGATAATAAATCGGATTATTGAATTTTGTAAATTTTCATGTTAAATTTGCATATTTATTCAAATACCTTATTAGAAAAAACAATTTATTCTAAATGCATTCTAATTATTGTCAATAGTCGTCTTTTTCCATTCATTTCAATTAGAGGGCATTGATTTTGCTTGAGTAAATTTGGAAGAGGAACGCAAATTTAAGGGCTTATGAATTAACGGAGGATATTAGCGAAATGCTCATATTTTACTTTTCCGGTCATTAATCTTGTAATTCGCTCTAATGGTGAATTGAATTAGTTTAATGGAGCATGATTACTTCAATATTATACGGGTATGAACATCTTTTCAATTCAGTGAATCCGTTACAGAAAAAAAGGGCACACTAATATTTCAAAATACTTCATGAAATTGAGGATATTATTTTGAAAGTTAATATAAAAGAAATTACTTTATACAAATTATAATGTTTGATAATCAAAGTTGATATCTAATTACATAAGTTAATAAAATTTATAGCATTTTAAATTTACCAATTTCTACAAAATTAAATATAATTTTTGAAGACACTAAATATATAACAAGTAACATAAAAAAAAAAATTTTAAGTCAATTCCTACTTTTTTTTCACTATATTGCAGAAAGTCCTTTATAAGTAGTTTTCATTCATTTTTTAAGTTTATTTGGCGCCATCTATTGGCAGATATATGCAACTTAAATCTAAAAAAAACTAAAATTAATGAAAGAAATTTAATTACTGAATTAATATTTGAAAAAACTATATTAACATCCAGTGTCAACCACTACAAGTCCAAAAAAAATATTTGAACTTGAGTGGACGAATAAAAAGTATTTTATGAACGATTGAAAATTTGAACAAGATATATAAAGGGAGAGTGTGAGCTAATAGAAGGAATTGAAAAAAAGGATTTAAAGACCGGAAACATATAAACAAATAAACGAAATGTAAAAAATAATATAAATTATAAAATAATTCTATTCATCAATTTATATAAATATTAATGAGTATATATAATACTTTGTATATATATATGAATGTTTAAGCATGAATTAGAAACTGCAACACTTAGAAGTTCTTTTTTTTCTCTCTGTATTTATTATTCATTTCCAAAAACACTTGACCAAATATCACAAAAATTATTAAAAATTTTTTAATTAAATTTAAAACTCATTTTTTATTTCAATCAGAAACCCATGCCACCAAACGGCAACAGTCTTAAAAAACTGACTGACACTATTAATTAAATTATTGTAAAAAGAATAAGATAAAAAATTTTACAGTATAAGTTTTAAATTTTTTTCCAAAGTAACATCATTAATTTTCTTTAAAATAAATGTTAACAGATTGAAACTGAGAACACTATTGGGAATTTGATAAGAATGATTGCTTTGTTTTAGGGAATTTATGTCATTTAAGTCATATTATTCAAAATCGCAAACTGTTAATCTTGCATCGAAATTGTTTGTTAATTTACCATTATTAAAACCTTTTAATTTTTGGTAAAAAGACAATACCGAATCATATATAGTTTAGTTATAATTAAACCAACTTTTGTTTATTTTTTTATAATTTTATGATAAACTTTCATAAATAAATAGTTTACTAAAAAAACAAAAACAAAAAACTTTAATAAATATCTGTTTTACTTACTTTTATCTCTATTTTACTGAAAGAATAAATTTTAAAAAAGCGGACAGTATTTCAATAATATCAAATGCGTTTATAATTTTTAATATAAAATATAGGATATTATGATTAAAAGATTATATAGATTTCTATTCTTTTAAAAATAGCAGTCTTACAACAGCTAGCTTATTTATTTTTATTTTTCTTAATAAAAAGTTATACCACAAAAAATGACGAATAGATATATCGATTTCAAATTACTGCATATTTTAGAACTGGACAGAAATAAAAAACTTTGATTAATTTCAAATTTATTTTTTTATTCAAAGCCACTTGATTTGAAAGAAAAAAAAATTTTTGAACATTAAGTATCAGTTTCTTTCATAGGTTTGGGATTCATAAAAGAAAATTCCCGACACACACATTAGAAAGATTTTTAAAATTTTATTTCCCAGACAACCGTAATGGATGGATTTGAAAGAATAAGCCCAGAAATGGTAGGAACAAAAAAATCTTTCAAGAAATAACGAAATCCAAGTATCAAGTAATGGTATAACAATGACTTTCATTTCTTCTTAAAAAAAAGGGCTTTGTGAGACAGCGTATCTATCTATTGGCAGAATGTCTACAGGGAACCGAATAAGATTTTGATAAAGACAAAAAAATATGCACATCAAACTTGATGGATGTATAAAAATTACTCTTCGGAGTGAAATTCAATATTTTTATTTCTATCTATGTGTGATTTTCTGCGAGGGTGAGAAGTATTTATTAGAGTACATTTACCAAAGTATTTTTTTTTAGAAGTAGAGGAATTAAGAATGCTATTTGGGGAAAAAAAATGTGAAGAATTTTTGTAATAATTGTGAAAACGTAATTTGAATACTAATAGTATTTTCGCCAAACAATTTTAAGTTGCAGTATTTTGACAAGGGTTGGCTTTTTGAAAAATATACATTTGAAAGATTTTGACGTGGGTATGTTTATTTTACGAAAAGTACCAAAGATAGATGACTTTCGTGTTACAAAACATGCTATTTTTTTAACGTAGAGTATCTTTTTTTATATGGCTCAATGGATAGACATCGTTAATCAAAAAAATTAACATTACAGCATCTTGCTTTTGCTTATAGAAATATCAAAAGTGATTACAATGTTCAGCATTGAAAAAAAATGAAGATTTTAAATATTTATTTATTATTTTATCTCTGCCGATATAGTAAAATCGAAGAATAGAGGACGATTTGAAGTTAAAATTTTTTTTCGCCTATTGAAGGTTGCAATTGTAAGTGTTGTGAATTGCAAACAATACAAGAAATCGACCTTACTACATTTAGCGACATATCGTCCAGTTAACGCCATAAGAATGTCGCCAAATCCCAACGGCGATTTGGTAGAAGATATATTATTATTTGGTCTTAATAAAAATATGAAATAATTATAATTTTTTAATCAAAAAAATTTAAACATTTAATAAAAAGTTAGTAATAACAAATTAAAAATTCTTTTTAAAAAAAATCCTTTCGCTTTTATTTATAAATTCCATCACTAATGAATTAAAATACCTCAGGTAATAAATATCTGCATAAAAAAAATTAAATTTTAAATCTACTTTTTTATTTTAAATATTTTCTTATCAACTGTTAACAAATATATTATATTTTATAAATAAATCACTTTCTCTTAAAAATTACAATTCTAAAAATTATATTCTTGCATTCTATTAAATATATTTGTTAAAAAAAATATTGAAAACAGATTAGTTAATGGAATAATATATATAGTTTTTTTTTTCTTTGAAAATTCTAAAAAACAATTCTCTTACAAACAATATGTTTGGTCAAAGAGGATGTGCAACAAAAAGTAACGAGATTTTAACCTTCAAAATATTTTTTAAACATCTTTACTTTCGATTTTCTAAAAATTTATTTTATTCTCTTAGTTGATAAAAAGATATTGTACGTCGGATAATTCTGTATCTGATAAAAATATATATTGAATTCCATTAAATTGTATGCACCAGCATGCATTACTTTTAATTTGTTAATATAATCATAATATTTACAACTAAAATATAAATATTTAAAAAAATAATTTTTTTAAATTACAATTTAATTTAAAACTATTACTGGGCAGACCTAAACTTAATTAAGAAGGGGAAAATAATAATAAAAAAAATTCAAATAAGAATAAATTTTGAAAACTAAGCAAAATATTTTAACTGGAATTGAGACTTTTAATAAATTAAGAATAAGATTTATTTTTAGAATAAAAATAGAAAATACTATACATTAAATTAATTATTTATAATAGAAAAATATACTGCACGCAAAAGTCCTATATGGAAACAAAACAATATATTTTGAAATATGCAGAGCATTAAAAAAAGTCAACAATAATTTATTTAATGTAATTTTTATTACAGTCCTTTAAAAATTTTAAAACTATTAAAATGAAAACACAACTTTGAAAGATAAAAAAATGTGATTAATATAAATGGTCATCACAAAAAAAGATTATATACTATAAAAAAATAAAGCAAAGCTTTATGAATATCATTACGGTCATAAAAAACGAGAAGTTAAAAATAAAAGATTGCTTAGCAGAGCATAACCTTCGATTTTTAGGTACCACTTTTTTAATTTCCTTAATTTACAGGAAGAGCTTTTACCTAAATTGATATTTAATGCATTCGAGTGCACTAAAATAAATGGCGCTTAATGGCACTACTGAAATTATTTTAATAATAATTTGTTCTACAAGACAAAATAAAAATATTGAAAATCTAGTCAGACATTGTACAATGTTTTTGTTCATCCAGAAAAAAGAATGTATTATAAAAATCCTTAGTCAATTTTAAAAAAAATCTAAGCTGCTATTTTTAACGCAGAAATAAAAAGTTAGTTTTCATTACTTATGGTTGATTTTTATTGAGAATTTTTTTTTGAACTTAAATATTACTTTTTGCTAACGTGAGGGGTTAATATGGTTATAAATGGATAAAATGAGCATAAAATCCATATCACTTCAAAAATTAATGAAAATAGAACAACACATTTGAAATGGTGATTAAAAGCATTGCCAAGATATGGAATTTTTTTTACAAGAACGGTGTCAATTCAAAAAGCTATCGACAAAAGCGTTAATAAGATTTTATTTTCCGGCTGTATGCAAATGATGGCGGTTATAAAAAAATTGACTAATCGATTGATTCCTTATTATAATCGATCATCTATTTAATGAGTTGGATAAGTTGCTCAATATTGTCTTTGGAATTATAAAGGGAAAATTAGCAGTGAATGCTTTGCCGTAGTTGTTTCTCTGACTGTTTCAGATATAACACTAGAATGTTATTTAACTGGACTCCATACCATTTAACAGACTATCTGAGTATACTTGAATTTCATATTTGTTTCGTTTTGGATGACCACGAGTTAATTCGCGTGAAAATTAATTTTTAATTTTGGATTTCTAATAAAATCTCTCATCTTAACATTGCTTGGAGCACAACCTACACTTCGATATCTGTATTTAATCTTTTATGAATTTTAAAATTTCATTTAGATCATCAATCCAACCTGTATTTAAAACATAATAATCAATTTATCTTGGCTGGGGAAAATATACGCACCATTAAATTGCTCTGAAATTTTTTTATATTTATCAGCTTGAATAGAACATAAGACTTCTTTGACAACAATTAACAGAAAAATAAAGTAGTATTTATTGTCAATTGAATGAAAAAATGCTTATTTTGATGGATCTCTCAAAATGCATAATGTAGAATAGTTTTCAGAAACGTTACGAAATTATACAAAATAAAAATGAGAAAGAAATAGAAATAAAAGGCATTGAAAAAGAATAGAAATAAAGACTAATTTATAGTATCTGTATAAAAATCTATATATTTCTATGTGAAGTCATTTGTTTTCTCGCAAAGTGTCCAAATGTTTGTAGATTTCACGCTACCATAACCATTTCACGCTATTTATAACCGTTTTACGAATCAAATTAATAGCAGTAATGTTAAGCTAGATTCCTATATTGGATTCCGTATTTTTTTTTCTAATGCAGCTGGAAAACACTTAGACAGCTGTCTTGGATGCCTTAAGGCAAGCACTGCACAGACATTACTCATTTTGCATTATCCAGGAGGCACGTGTAACTTGAAGATAAACCACGGACGCGGAGTAACAATGCCCCCGCAACGCTCTACGATCATATTAGACCGAGACCTACGGTTTAAAGTGGATTCCGAACCACTACAAACATCCAAGGCACCACCGGGTTTCGAACTCGAAACCTGTGGCACCGAGCGCCAGGAACATTCAGGCCCCATAGTCGTAAAAATTTATGGAGATAAATTTAAAATGTATTAACTTAAACATTTCATCAGAATTATTTTATCTACCTCATAATTTGAATTTTTGCCATCATATGATTTCGAGTTTGACAAGGATTTTTCTTTTGTTTTAGAATAGTTTATTGTTAAGAAATGGAATATATTGTGAACAAGGTTGATTAAAGTAAAATTTCAAATCAATTTCGTCGGTTTTGTATCACATAACATGGAAAGCACTACTGAATATTAGTTAGCGTTTTGTGTTTCTATTAAACCATATTCTATACTATAAAAGAGTTCTACGTTTTTAATTCCGAGGGTGCAAGATAAAATATAATTTTTACTTATTCAAAAATTATTGACCGTAAATCACCTTTCTACAAGTTAAATTGTTTAAATAAAAAATGCTAACATATTTTTTTTACATTTGCAACGTTCGAAAAATTCTTTTTTAGCTTATAATATTTGAAAAACTTTGTTACCAAACAACAGGCTTTTGATGTATTGTAGTATGTATAATAATAAATGCTCACGAAGTGAAAAAAAAGTTCCCGTTTAGTAAACAAATGGCCTTCCCACCAAATAAATCATGAAGGTTTGAAGCTTATGTTAACAGTTTTTTCACGAAAAAAATACTAAAATATAATCTGCATTTTTTGAGATGTTTGAATATTTAGAACCGGGCTTAAGATACTATTTTTTTTGTATTAATATGCTGAAAAAAGGCCTTTATAGCTGTTTTATCATAAATTTAATTTCACAGAAAATTGTAAAAAAAAATTATGAAAAAAAAAAATTAATTGTGCTAACAGTGGCTTGGTGATAGCGAGCTTTGTTTCCGAATTTGAAGATGCTTTGTTCAGAAAATGGCAAACAATGCCTAATCGAAATGTAATATATCTAAATCTATACACAATAAATTTGTAGGTCAGAATGTTTTGTTGTAAGTCTCGAAGGGATAAAAAGGGCGAAAACTTGCCAAATAACATTATGGTTCCCCATGAAGAATGTTAAATTTATTGCATCTTTGTTGTTCATGGTAAAAAATAATGTATCCAAATATATTTAATGATATTAATAACCTTTTAACATAGCTAGAGTGGATTTGTGATAGGGAGTTTTGTTTCCGTATTTAAAGGTGCTTTGTTGGAAACATGACACACAATGCTTAACTGAAATTTAATATATCTCCATCTACACACAATACATTTGGAGGTCAGAATGTTTTGTGGTAGGGCAGGAGGAGGATAGAACTTGCAAAAGGGTGCAAACTTGCCAAATAACATTATGTGGCACCCTAAATAAGGTTAAATTTATTTCATTTCTGCCTTTCTCGCCGAAAAAAAAAATAATGTAAAAAAATATGTTTAATGATATTAATAATCTTTTAACATAGCTAGAGTGTCTTGGTGATAGCGAGTTTTGTCTCCGAATTTAAAGTTATATTTTGTTTGAAACATGACAAACAACGATAAAACGAATTGTAATATGTCTATAAGCAATAAATTTGTAGGTCTGAATGTCTTGTGGTAGAGCACGAGGTTAAGTTAGGTTAATTAATTAATGCTATTTGACTAGTTTAAACGTGGGCAAACTAGTCAAATAATATTATGGGGGATCCTGAATAGCGTTAAATTTACTACAACTTTGCCGTTCATGGCAAAAATTAATGTAACAAAATATGTTTAATAATGTTAATAATCTTTTAAAATAGCTAGAATGGCTTGATAAGGCCTGATGGCCCAGTGTCTGGCAGTCAGTTCCACAGGTTTCGGGTTAAAGCCGCGGCTGTGCCATGGATGATTGTAATGGTTCGGAATCCAATTTAAACCTTATGTCCCGGTCTAATATTACTGGAGAGGTAGGGCGTAGGGCTGTCAATCCTATCTTGTAAAAAGAAAAACATATCCGAAATATATATGGGGCTGCTGAATAATAAGAAGAATGCTTAATTATAGAGCGATTTACTTCCGAATTTAAAGGTGCTTTATTTTAAACATGATAAACAATGCATAACCGAACTGTAATATATGTGTATACACAATAAATTTGTAGGGCAGAATGTCTTCAGATAATTTGGTTTGGTTGGTCGCTCTACTGTCATTTTATGCACACTTTAGGCTAATTAGACCGGGACCTTCATTTAATTTGTATTCCGAACCACTCACAAACCTCCATACTACCGCGAGGATTCGAACCGGAAGCCTGTGGTACCAAAGGCCAGAGTGCTAGTCAATTGGCCACCAGTCCGCGTCTTGTGATAGGGCGCGAGGGGTTAAAAGGGTTCAAAGTTGTCAAATAATATTATGTAGCATCCTGAAATATGCTCAATTTATTACATCTCTGCTGTTCATGGCAAAAAACGTCAAACTGATAAAATTTCGAAAATAACAGAATACTTTAAATTTTATATATTTGATTGCAAATGAATTAGAAGTATCTAATTTATACATAAATAATTTAAATAAAAAGTAGCATAGTAGTTTTACCTACAACCTTACCTAGTAGAAAATTTTCTATTTTCTTCCTTCTCCTCTCCCGTGAGATTTATGGCGCTTTTAACAGCAAGGTCGGACTTATCAAAGATTAAGGGCAAAAAGCGATATTTCACGGGCGCTAAGGAGGGTAAGTGAGTAATCCGAATCTAAGCCGGGTCGTAACGCCGTGTTAACTCAGCTGGCTTCCGCAAGGAGTGGACTCTTCACCGGAAGGAGGAGCCATTTATAACGGTGAGTGGATCCACGTCGCTATATCTCAACTTTAAAGATTAACAGAATTGTTCGCCAACGTCACTTTATTGGCTGGAAATGCGATATTTTCTTATGGATGGGAAATTAGTTACCGATGCCGATAGAATCTGTGTCGTAATTAACTGGAGATTGAGGGGGAGTTTCGTAAAATATTCTTAAAGTTCTTGGAATTAATTATACATTTAATGAATACAACGGATTTTACAGAATTGTAGAATTTGTCATTTTACTAACATTATTTATTTTGCCATAAGGTAAAAATAATAATAAAAAAGTGAATTGAAATGAATTTTATTTGTTTTTGTTCATATTTGACAGTTTGAATACAAACGCATATCAGAGGTCATGATATTTTCTTACGGCAATGGCGATATAATATGTGTCGTAATTAACTGGAGATTAGAGATTGAAGAGGATTTTCATAAAATATTCTTAAATTTATTGGAATTAATTAAACACTTTATAAGGGGTTTTACAGAATTGCAAAATTTATCTATATAAACGCATTATTATTTTGTCGCAATGTAAAAATAATAAAAATAAATTTTATTTGTTTTTTTTTTTTTTTGGTTTGACAATTTCAGTACAAACGCATATTTCAATTCAGTGGTCATGATATTTTCTTATATATGGGAATATCAATAGTGATAGAATAGGGGTCGTAAATTAACTGGATATTATAGATTGATGGGGCTTTCTTAAAATGTTCTTGTAATTAATTATAAACTTCATGAAGACAAGGTCTTTTAGAGAATTGTAAAATTTATAATTATAATAACATTATTATTTTGCTTACAATGCAAAAAGATTAAAAATAAAAAAGAATGTAAATGGGTTGTATTTGTTTTTGTTGAGATTTTACAATTTGAATACCAACGCATTTTTCAACTCAACCGGTGATCATATTTTTTCACTATTCTTTGAGAATAGCGAAAATTATTTTTAATCTTTTAATCTATATAATGTTAAAAAACTAATCTATAAAAAATTAACATTTTAAAATTATAAATTACAAAAGGTGTTTAAAAATTATAGTTACTAAGATATACAGAAACAAAACGCAAGAAGGAACAAACCCACAACTCGATAGTTATTTTCTAAGCAGAACATCGACATTGCTTCGATCTATAGACGATAGGACAGTTTTCGCTAAGAAAAGAAAGCGTCCACATTCACATGGGAAATTAAGCTGGATTCGCACCACATACTAATATCACGCATCACAGAATGTTATCCGATCACTATCTCGCATTGCCAGGAGATCGGACTTCTGACTGGTTGATCTTCAGTGACATGAGATCATAGTATCCAGTGAAAATTTATTTTAATTTTCCCTGAAAATAAATAGACTCGACTGCTTTAAGCCCAGCTCAACTGTTTGCTTTTCATTCAGCCCGCTGAGTGGGCTAATTACTTTAGTTTTTAAACACAGTCGATAATTTCAAAATTTCCCTTTTCCTTATAAACCGATACTTTTAAAGTAGCTATTAGACGTTGGTTGAATATATCTGATTTTTTTTAAAATCACAGTCATGATATATTATGATACAAACACACATCGATGGGTAAAAAGTACATTATGGTAGTTTGAAAAAACTTACAGGAAAGCTAGCACTTATAATGAATAAAAACTCAAAACTCTTATAAGATAGCCGTGAGGTCAGTAAAAGACTTTATACTCATGCTTCTGTAATCGTCATCGAATTTCTTCATCTTATAGCACTGACTTCATCTACAGCCCCATTCGGTGTCCAGTAGATAATCGAATCACATTCGGACATGTTGGCTATGAATGAAACAAATATATATATTAAATATCGCTATTTTATGATTCAGTAGTATTATGCAAATTGCATAAAATCCTATTTTAAGTTCTAATAATTATTTTGAAAAACGAATAGACTCTGCGTAGTTTATAGCAAAATTGCTATAAACTTACCATAAACTATTAATTACTATTATTGCTATAAACTATTAATTACTATTATTTCAAATCGACTCGAACAGCTTCTAGAAAGAGTTTGGAAGTTTGATATGCTACATAAATTTGAAGCAACTACCTTTTAAAATCGTCTCGGAAATATAAACTTTTCAGTTTGATATATATATATTGGTACTCCAGATATTATACAAATACTAAGGTAAAAGAGAAAAGCTCATAAAGAAAATTAAGAATTGCTATATAGTTTACTAAAAAAAGTAACTTCTCTGTGTGAAAATCAATTTCCAATTAAAATCCTATAAATAATGTCTTTCTAGTCAAATGTTATCAGTAATAAGTACTTGGTTGGTGTTTGGATTCCTGGATCTTCCTGCCCCGAAGGGTAGAAAGATATAACTATAGTATATCTCTGGTAGAACAAGATACAAACAATTGATTACTGTTATTTATATTCCTTATACCATTCTGAAATATTAGAACTATCTAATACTTATTATATATTGATATTATTTAATTCTTAATCATAAATTTAGAGAACTTTGGGGGGCACAGAGCTTTCGTTCAGAGAGTATATGAGATTTATTTGAAATTGAAAATTTTACTTGTTTTTGTGTAAAAATAGAAATAATTACTTAGAGATAATAAGAATCCAGGGAACCACTATTAATTTCTGGCCGCTGTTCTGGCCTATGTTAATAAACGAGATCTAAATTATTTTATTTACTTTATCACGTCTGCATCGATTTCGTGATATTGTGCGATTCTAAAACCTGTTCCTTGTTAGGCATCCCCTATAATCTGGCATAACCTTACGTCTTTTACACTAGAGATTTTCATCTTTGTTTGGAAGCATTAGCTTTACCTTTCTTCAAATACCTTTTGGGAAAATCGACAAAATATGCAAAATATTTTATTTGTGAACACCAGTTCATGTCACCTAAGAAATTACCACACCGGATTTCATTTTTCTAGCTTGCATGTTAAATAAAATCAAATACGAATTGTTAAGTGTGCTGTAACAAAAATTATAGCTAATTATAAAACTTATAATTATTAATGAGCTGCGGAAAAAAAAACTAATCATGTTTTTTTTTCTTTTAAAAGACTTATTTGAAAAATTCGGCATTTGAACTTAATTCGGCCAGAAATGGTCTGTAACAGGATTGTTGCAACAAGAAAACAAAACACTTGGTTTTGTTATATATCATATAATGCACAAAATATGGATCCCTTATATTTATGATAGATATGTACGTTAGAAATTATTTTCTTTAATGATATGGTTTGTCGCTCTATGGCTATTTTGTACACACTTTAGGCTAATTAGACCGTGTCTTACAGTTTCAAGTAGATTCCGAACCACTCACAAACATTCATGCCTGTGGTACCAATGGCTTTTCTTTAATGAAGAATTATACATAAAAATTTTTGTGAACTGTATGGAAATGCAATTAAAAGACTATAATAAATTAATTTAATAAATACTTTAAATAATAAATAAATCTGCTTTAAAATTCACTTGCTTCTATCAATAATTCAGATGAATATTGACACTCATTTCAATTATAATTGCATTCTTATCAAACTTTTTTGAAATAATTGCTAACATATAACAATGTTAATAGAAATATTTTAAACAAATATATTTAAAAAGTAATTATTTATCATTTTACTTAAATAAAAAAATGAAATATAATAATTTAAAATATCTTTTATCTCATGATATATTTCTAAAAAAAATATTATTTTACAGAAAATGACATTCTTTTAAAACTTGGCTTATATCTGCTATAATAGCACTTTATGAAGGGATATTTTGTTTGAAAAGTAAAATTAAATTATTACCTATTACAAAAGATTGAATAATATAGAAATATATTGTTTTTTTTAAGTAAATGATATATAAATTTAATATTGCATACTAAATAAAGTAAAGTAAATCCAGCCTTCAATGTAACTAAATCTATAATGAAAGTAATTGACTCACAATAAATATTTTATATATAATATTAAAATGTAAAAAAAACAAAAACAATGAGTGAATATTTTATAATTGTTTTAACAAAAGAGAAAATTACAACAATGCGATGTATTCTTTGAAAGATTTTTAAATTTCAAATCGATACATACTTTCTGGACATACAGCAATGAATATTAATGACTTTGCTTAAGATAGTAATTAATCTACTAGAAGAAGAAATATTATTAAAAAATGGCTTTTAGGCTTTTGAATAAAGACATTTTTAATTACACTAAACAAATATTTTGGACAATGATTCAGACTGTCGATGATGCTTTTGAATTCCGTGCCAGTGAATAATAGCTTTTTTGCATTGTTTTGTTCTATATTTTCATTTTAATATTTAGTTCTTTTCTCTTTTGTCTACATTCCTATTGAAGAATGGCAGTTCCTTACTAAAGTTGTGAGATTAGCTCCATACACAATGGCAATGATTATTCTAAAGGTTGAAGGGGAAAAAAAGGATAAATTTTTAAACTTATTGTGTGAAAATTATTCAGTTTTAATTATTGAAATCGTTCATTGTAAGGTTAAGAAGAAAAAAAGTGATTATTAAATTAATTTTGTCATAAATATACATTGGTATGAAAGGAAGCACATTAAAATGGAAATAGTAGAATTTTTATTTCTATTCAATAAAAGCGCTTCTTTTAAAAAGATACATATATATATATATCGAAAAGTCTGCCTCATTTCTCTCTTTCTAAAATTTTAAAGAAGAATAAGGTTTCCGTCAATACAGTATATATAATTATAATGCATTTTTTTTTTCGAAATATATCTACAATCAAAACATTTTCTTAATATATATCTTATTTAACTCGTCAAAATAAACTGTTTCGAGAGTAAGTACAATTATTTTTAAAAAGTCTTTATTTGTTTTTATTTGGAGTAGATGGGAAGGTTGGACATATGAATTGAAATGAATTCAAGTCTAAACTTAACATGTGAAATTTCGCACATCATTCAGCGGTAGAATTAACATCCGCAGTAAAATAAAAAAATTATTCTTTGGGGGCATAAAAGCAATTTAAGGTATTACTCATGCCTTAAGTTTGAAATAGTAAGTTTTCTATTGACATGAATGTTGCAGAAATTTGGTTTTGATTTGGCTTGTCTGTCTATGGTCTTTTTTTGCACACTTTGGGTTAATTAGAGAGGGGCCTACAGTTTAACGTGGATTCCTAACCACTCACAAACTTCCATGCTACTGCCAAAATCCGAACCCAAAGCCTGTGGTATCAAAGGCCGGAGCGCTAGCCAATTGGTCAGCATGCCACAGATTGCAGAAAAGTGCTTGTATATTTGGTGGATGTGATGTCAATACTCATGGTCGCAAAGAAACAAAATATTTCAAAAGGATTTATCCGTCCATCCGATGTAAAACTAAACGAGATTTGCAGCTCTAAATGATCTTCCATTTTTTCTCAATCCAATATATATCATTGGAAGTACACAGCATAGTGGATGCCTAGGCGTTACAGCATTAAACACATGGGGTTTGGAATATTAAAGAAAAATTAGCACAATTTCATTTACGGGTTTCGACTATTCATGCCATCACTAATATTAAATACACTGTGTAGTGCACCATGACATAAATAACTAATCACTTATCCCTTTGATGATAAATAATTTCGATTTTTATGGAGCCAAAACATTACATAAAAGACCATGAAACAACATAAAAAAACAATAAGAAGGAAAATATAAACGTCCGAAGTGTTAACGAAACCATATGTGTTCAGTAATCGGAATAATTTCGATATTTAGTAGAGTAAAACATTACATACAAATCACGAAACAACTACAAATGAAATAGCATTCATGAGAGTTTAACAAAGTCATGCATGTTCAGCTTTGAGCACATGAATCTAACTAAGATTTATATATTATACATAAATCTCCATAAGTCGAAAATATGTTGTTAAGCGGGACGTGAGTTTAAGAGAGTGTTAAAATTTCTGATAGTATATATCAATGGCACTGATGGCTTAAGTCCTCTTCCATCTTCCTGACCATACTAAACCCACGTTACATTAAATATAAAGAAATGTAATTATTCTTCGTGCCCCCCCCCCCCCTTATATTTAATAAACGCACCCCTCAAATTAATCTTTATGGTTCGTCTGCCCCATAAGAAGACGGTATATCCCGCTTTGAGAATCAGTGATCCAAAGTAATGGCTTCGCTTATCTAAGACAACAACCATTATTAATATTCTTAACTGTAAAACTCCGAACTAATATTAATAAATATCGTGAACCAGAGTTAAAAATTGTTGAAAAGTCAGAATAAAAAAATAAAATATTATAAAAATTAATTTTATTTGTTTGGATATTTTCGAAAGATTGTGTATCCTGTGGAAGATTTGCATTTCAATAAATTTATCATTTTCACACCGAAATATTCAAGCTATAGCAATGTTGCCCCTCAATATTCCACTGATGTCAATAAAGAGAATAACATTTTCCAGAAGAAGTTTTAGTGGTGTATACCCTGTGTTTGTGTATATAGGAAAAAAATTAATTCTTTCCCACCAGATATCTGGACGTGTAACATTTAGTTATGCTATCATGATTGTTGTAGAATCTCCTCGAATCTGTAATGGAGAATCCTCTTAAATCTGTTAACAGTGATTACAATATCCACTGCTTGAATATGTTAGCACAGGTTAGGCTTCAGGTTCGAATCCTGGCGGTAGCATGGATGTTTGTGAGCGGTTTGAAATCCACGTTAAACTGTAGGTCTCTGTCTAATTAGCCTAAAGTGTGCACAAAATGACAGTAGAGCAACAAACCAAACGATAATGAATCTGTTAACAGTGATTGCCGTACCTACTGCTTGAATCTGTTGGCAGTGATTGCAATACCCACCGCTAACAGATACAAGCTCATCGTGTGTATGAAGATGTAGTTTTCGGCTGGTCTTGAGCCGGATGTATTTTCTTTTATTTGAAACATGATTTAAGGTATTTACTTAAGATTTTTTAAAATAAATAGCTCTAAAAAATAAACAACATTTTCTAAGAATCATTTCGAGTTTTTTCAAACACCTTGACAATTAATCCACTTAAAATTATTCTGTTTGATGCAAAAACGTTTTCCTTTTTGCGAATTGCAACAATACAATTATTGCAAGTTTATGGTACAGTTAACATTATTTGGCAACTTAACATTTCAATGTCTTAAATTTACGGAACCATCCAAAAAAATACATCTACTAGTAAGGAAAACAGTCTCTGAATACAAAACGTTGAAAATTGCAGTCATTAAAATTCATACAGAATAAAAGAACAATCTCATTTTAAACAATCTCCTATTTCAGCAAAGAAACTTTTATGCATATAATTACAGTACTTAACTGAACAACGCAGTAAAACTCTTAAACCTTTAGCGAATTTACAGTTTAAGGTGAGTGAAAATGGAGTTATTCTTTTCAACTACCATGATACTGAAAATGCAAATATTAGTTCTTTTTTTTTCTTTAATGAGGGGTCATCAGGCAACAAATTGCGAGTTCACATGCAACAGATATAATTATGGTTTTAAAAAGATTAATTTTTATTTTAATCTTTTTTAAATATTTTTCATTTCTATTCAGATAGAGAGTGAATTAAAATTAATCTAAAACTGACTGTAGAGTCAAAACTTTCGTTTTTACTTAAAAAACATAATATTTTTTTTTCTTCTAATTTTAAATGTATTATTTTGATTTGCATGTGAATTTATAACAATTTTTATTGCTTCTGATAATGGGCTTTCATTATCGTTAACATTAAATAGATAATGCTATTAATTTTATTTTCTAATGGGGTGCAATAAGCTAAAATTCATGTAGATTTAATTACTTTATTTACTTATAAATATTTTTAACATCTATCTAAGTGGCAATGGTTTAAAAGTGCACTTATAATTTAAACAGAATGCTTTTTTCAATTCCTTCTATTAGCTCACACTCTCCCTATATACACTGAAGTGACAAAAGTCATGGGATACCTCTTAATATCGTGTCAGCCCTCTTTTCGCCCGGCGAAGGGCAGCAACTCGACGTGGCATGGACTCAAAAAGTCGTTGGAAGTCTTCTGCAGGAATATTGAGCCATGCTGTCTCGATAGACGTCCATAATTGTGAAAGCGTTGATGGTGCAGGATTTTAGGCACGAACAGACTTCTCGATGATGTCCCATAAATGCTCGATGGGATTCATGTCGGCGATCTAGGTGGCCACATCCTTCGTTGGAATTGTCCAGAATGTTCTTCAAACCAATCGCGAACAGTTGTGGCCCGGTGACATGACGCATTGTCATCCATAAAAATCCCATCGTTGTTTGGGTACATGAAGTCCATGAATGGCTGCAAGTGATCTCCAAGTAGCTGAACATAAGCATTTCCAGTCAATGTTCGGTCCAGTAGCACCAGACGACCAAGTCCATGCCATGAAAAAACAGCCCACACCATTACGGAGCCACCACCAGCTTGAACAGTGCCTTGCTGACAGTTTGGGTCCATAGCTTCATGGGGTCTGCGCCACACTCGAACCCTACCATCAGCTCTTACAAACTGAAATCGTGACTCATCGGACCAGGCCACGGTTTTTCATTCATCTAGGGACCAACCGATATGCTCACGTGCCCACGAGAGTCGCTGCAAGCGATGTCGTTCTGTCAGTAAAGGCACTCGAGTCGGTCTTCTGCTGGAATAGCCCAAGAAAGCCAAATTTCTCCGCACAGTTCTAACAGACAAGTCCCTTGTACGTCCCACATTGATTTCTGCGGTTATTTGACGCAGTGTTGCTTGTCTGTTAGAATTTACGACTCTTTGCAGACGTCGCCGGTCTCTGTCGTTAAGTGCAGGCGGTCGACCACTGCGCTCTCCATGGTGGGATGTTATGCCTGAATTTCATACTCTCGGCACACTCTTGACACAGTGGATCTGGGAATGTTGAATTCCCTAACGATTTCCGAAATGGCATGACCCAAGCGTCTAGCTCCAACTAACATTCCGCGTTTAAAGTCTGTTAATTCCCGTCGTGCGGTCATCATCACGTCAAAACCTCTTCACATGAATAACTTGAACAGAAATGAATGCTCGGCGAAAGCACTGCGCATTTATACCTGTTCTACGCGATGCTACTGCCATCTGAAAATTTGCATATTGCTATCCCATGACTTTTGTCACTTCAGTGTATATCTTGTTCAAATTTTCAATCGTTCATAAAATACTTTTTACTCATCCACTCAAGTTCAAATACATTTTTTTAACTTGTAGTGGATGACACTGGATGTTAATACAGTTTTTTCAAATATTAATTCAGGAATTAAATTAAATTAATTAATTTCAGTTTTTTTAGATTTAAGTTGCATGTATCTACCGATAGATGGCGCCAGATAAACTTAAAAAAATGAATGATTATTTATAAAGGACTTTCTGCAATATAGTGGAAAAAAAAGGAATTGACTTGATTTTTTTTATTTTTATATTACTTGTTTTCTAATTTTAAATGTATTATTTTGATATGCATGTGAATTTATAACAATTTTTATTGCCTTTGATAATGGACGCTTATTATCGCTAACATATAATTTAATTATATTTTTTAATGGGGTGCAATACACTAAAATGCATGGGGAATTTATTTTAATTACTAATTATTCGTTTTAATATCAATGTAAGTGGGAATGGTATAAAATTGCACCAATAATTTAAATAAAAGGCTTTTTTAAGAGACATTAAGCTTATTAAATCCCATTAATATAAATATTCGCCAAAAAAACTTCACTTATTAATTATTAGCACATTAAAATAAAAGGTGAGATACGAAATGCTTAAATATTAAGGGGAGAAGAGAAATCTTCAGTAAAATTGTAATAAATACAGTCGACTACATGGGAAAAGGCATGTAGTTGCTAAGTGAATAATAAATCATTTGTTGAATGAATGTCATCAATTATGCATCTTATCAGATGCTATCATTGATGGCATTCGTTTCAAATTTTGTACCACAATTACTTGAATATAGTATCTCTAAGTTGTATCTATTTGATAACGTTAAATATTTTACATATCTGGCTTTCCAATGACTAATAACTTAGGGTTATCTGTCAGTCTTATGAAAATGTTGATTATCTGTAAAATATGTGTATCGGTCTCAATAAATGTCACCTGCATCATCTATCACTAACTTAAAGATATGTCGACTCATTTCTCATGGTTAAGATGTAATAGTTTATTGTCTATATTCAAAGCAATTCATATAAATCTCTAATTATTTATTAGTTTATAAATTTTAAATAAATTATAGCAAACAAATCTTTGTAGTATTTTTAGCTTGTTATCTATATATTGACTTTCGAGAATTTCAAATGCATTTGAAATCTTGGAAGAGTGGCCCAAGCTTTGAAGAATCGAGATTCTTCTTCATTGGTACAACAGGCACATAGTGAGCCAAGGTCGTCTGACTAATGGCAGATTTCGAGATGGGAAATGCTTTCTTTTTACGGGGTAGGGTTGTCAGCAACACCCAACGTTTTAAAGTATAATTCGAATCACTACAAACATTTATGGGACCGCCGAGACTCGAACTCGAAAGATGTGTCACCGAGCGCCAGAGCGCTGATCACTCCATCATCAGATCCAGAATCAAGATTAATACATACAAACTAAATTCTATTATTAGTTTTGCTAAGGAAGACTTAATTCTATTAGGTTTCCTCTTAATATATTTGAAGCATTTCTAAATTATAACTCTGGAGTGAAGAATCCTGGAATTATTTCCAATATACACTTCAACTGCAGATAAAAGCACCATAATAAAATAAATTTAGGAACAAAAGTTTACATGCAACTCACAAGTAGTGAAAAAAGATTTGTTGGAAGCTGGTAATTAATTAACACGATAAATATGGTCCTTTTATATTGACATATTGAATTATATTATTAGGCTATACAGGAAATCACTACAAATTTTTTTAAAATCCTAGTTAGTGTTGCTGGCATGTATCCAGTAAGTTAATTTACACGGATTTCAGATTTAATTCATTTATAAAATGAAGTAATGCTTTTCATAGGCTAGTAAATCACACCAATTACCTGATTAAAGCTGAATTACAATTACCACACGTGTTGAAACTTCTATAAAGAATGCGAATAATTTTTTTACTTATTTTATAGTTCAACCTTAACTGATGTATCGAATGTACCTTCTATAGAATTTGATATTTAATTAATTAATCTTTTAGTTCAGAGTCATTTGTTTTGCGGTATTTTTCTATTATTTTTCTAATTAAATTTCAACAAGTGGAGTAAAAATTTGTGCTGACACTCCGAATATTGACGTGATGTGAGGCATTGCAGTAACCTCTGTGTGAGTAAATGTTAAAAATTGAGAAACAAAAGTAAGAGAATCTATTTGGCACAGTTAAATATTGAAACTGCCCTCCATTTTTCTGCAAATAGTGATTCTTTTTTATTCAAAAGGTGACCTTTCTCTGTTTGGACTATCTGGCTGACTGGCCATTTATTGAAGTAAAGAATTTCCTCTCACTCACTTAGTGATAAAAGTATTTCTTAAAATAACCAATCCAATTTCTAAGAATCATGGGTTTTACAGCAATTAATTGTTGTAACATTTTCAAATCTCTTTGAATAATCAATACTAATATTTTGAATATTCTAGGACCATGATCTTGAATTTAGGCTGTAGGATTTTTAATTTAAGTATCAGGACCAGGAATTTAGATTGTTTAATATTTAATTTAGGAGATATATCCCTTAATTTAAGTATCATGATCTTGAATTTATGATCTGAATTTGAGAGGAACCTTAAAAGTGTAATTTTCTTCCCAATTATCGCTTGGAAGTTAGAGCCATTTTTTTATTAATAAGTAGTGTGAAAAAAATGTGTTTCTGAGTAGCGTTTTGCTCATGAATAAGAGTAAACGTTTCCAAGCAAATTAACGGACGCGTGTATAATTTTCTATTAATTCTGATTCAAATTAAAAGAATATCCTCATGTTAGTAAGGGAATGCTTTTTTTTAATAAAAGAAACATTAAAAACAGTTGATAATTTCGTTATAAATATGCATTTATAAATCAGGGATGTATTGATATACTATTTACCAAAATAAAAGAAAAACCAAATAGAAATTCTTTGTCAAAGATAATTTTTTCCTTTTTATAATTTAAAAAAATTTTTAGTATATGCTAAAATTAATATGCATGCAGTTTTCGAGTGCAAGGCTTTTAAACTTGAGGTATTTAGCCACTATTTGTAGAAGATTTAGCATTACTCTGCATGCATCACAAGGATTAGAGCACATACAACACTGTACCACACCACTAAAGCACTGTATCGTATTTTGCAACGAATATTCTAAGGACGAAGTCTGTGGTTAGACTTTCATGCCCAACCTCTCATAGGCACGAATGCTGCCGTTTCAGCATCATCGTTGTTAAACTAACTGCCCCCTTCTTAAATAAAAAACCTAAATGAAGCAATAATAATAGACAAAATTATAATATTAGTTATTTTATTAACAATATAACTGTTGATTTTAACAGTAATGAATTTCAGAACAAATATCCTTCCACAACCCCCACCCAAACACAGAATAATGAAGGATAAACAAACCTAATGCAAAACTAACGCTCAACATCAATACATGTCGATATTGCCTGTTCAATTTCAGGAACTTCTCTTTCGTAATAAATGGAAAACGCCAAAAACTGTTTCCGTTGAGCTTTGGTTAGATTAACGATAACAAATAGGATTAATTTTGCGGAGTTAATAGACGATGCATCTTGGTTAAGCTTCTTTGCAATGTAGATGGTGAATGGATGAAAGAAAATAAATGCATCTGACAAATCCTACAGCTTTATATAGATGGAAGGACTTATGCAACAGGTTTTCTTGCAATGCATGATATAAATAACTACATCATTTTAATAGAAAACATTTATTAACATGTTATGTTTTTTTTAGTTGAATCCAATGGTTTAAAAAGCATAACGAAGAAACAATCAATAAAGCATCGAAAAGCATCAATAAAGAAACCACTTTTAATGTTTTTTATTAAAATTCGTTAAAATTTTGCTTTCTCCATAAGTGCTTATTAATTATTTTAATCGGAATTGTAATAAATCCGGGAAATGTGAATAATGAAAATCAAGCTTTAAATTAAAAAAGTTATAAATACGTTTTTAAGACTCTAGACATAATAGAATATTACTATTTTAAAATAGTCAGTTTATTAACTTTAAACTCTTAAAACCAGTTTGGGCAAAAGTTAGACTTTTTTTTCTTTGCTTATAAAAAAGTATTTCAATATAATTGATGACTTTTTAATTGTTTCTCAATAGTATTCTTAGCATATTATTTTAAAAATACTTGCTTTATCAAGAATATTGAATAAAAATTGAGCTATCTTTATTTTTTTACTGAGGTCTTAACACTTAAATGAGGGAATTATTATTTTTTTAATATAAGTTTTAATAAAAAAAATAATAAAAAAAATATTTTGAACACAGGATAAAAATTAAAAAGTGTTTCGAACACTCTTTACTAAAAAATTCAAAAGCTAACATTTACACCGAAAAGTTTTAAACCGGTTTTCCTTTTAAGGATAATGTAATTAAGAATTTTTTTCATGTGTTTTGGTTGTTTTTGACTACATAAAAAATAAAGCCTTGAGCGATTGTTATAGTTTCAGAGTTATAACAGACACCAAAAAATTTCTTTTTCTTTATACAAAATGTATAATATAGTAAAAATTTTAAATTCAAAATTAAAATATTAAGTATTCTTGTCCACCATCTTTATATGTATTTTTATGTAACAATAAATCTTAAGTATTTAATGTTATGAAAAAAATAAAACATGAATTTGTAAGGTGGCATTAAAAGAACATTTTTTTTAAAATCTAATATTCGAAAAAAAAAAAGTTTATAGTCAATTCCTATTTTTTTTCACTATATTGCAGAAAGTCCTTCATAAATAATTTTCATTCATTTTTTTAAGTTTATATGGTGCCATCTATTGGTAGATACATGCAACTTAAATCTAAAAAAAAAACTAAAATTAATTAATTAACTTTAATTAATGAATTAATATTTGAAAAAACTGTATTAACATCCAGTGTCATCCACTGCAAGTTCAAAAAAAGTGTATTTGAACTTGAGTCGATGAGTAAAAAGTATTTTATGAACGATTGAAAATTTGAACAATTTATATCTAGGGAGAGTGTGAGCTAATAGAAGGAATTGAATAAATGTTCGGTTCTTACTTAAATTTAATAATACCCAAGTTCAAAGAAACGCATTCTCTCATAAATATATAGCTTTAATAACAACCATTATTTAGAATCAAATTAAATTAAAATTAAGAATTTCTTAAGCAAGAGTAGGCCCTCAAATTCATGGTAATTAATATAGTGTTTATTCCTTAGTTATTCAATATATATATATTTAATTTTGTCATTTGTTTAAGGTCTGTATCTATTATTAGGTTAGTATGTAATAACGTCTTTCCACCCTCAGCTCGTAAGGTGGGAGGGAAAGGCTCTGGGACATACTATGTTACGTTACTCTGAAAGTAACGCCCAAAGTTCGAGAATCATTGTTGCAAACTAATCATAACTTTTATTTGAGGAACACATGCTATGGTTGTGGGCGGGATCCAAATTGGATTTTATTATACTGATGCTTTTATCTGATAAAAGCATCCTTGTAAGAGAAAGGAACAATCCTGAATCCTCTAATCTGGGTTGGTGTCTTTCATTTCGCGAAATGGTGTCTTTCATTTTCATTTCGAAAACGCCTCTCATTAAATGGTTGCTTTGCTTTAATTAAAAATAAACGGTTGAGTACTTCTGAACAAAACAATGTGATTTGCTCAAAAGTTGTTCATAACTTTTCGTTATAATATTTCTTCATATTCTTTGTTTAAAAATCTTGTATCTAACTACACAGGAGAAGTTACTACCTAATACTTTGTTTCACTATAAGAGATGTATTGAATTTGATACAATGAATTTCATAGACATGTTTCATATATAAACAACCTAATGAGTGGAAGATGTTATTGCTTATCAAAATATTTTTATGGGTAATCACCTCCTTTACACACTCGTTTAATATACCCTATCAATGTGAAAATTTATGCATGTTGTCAAAATCGACACAGAATCTCTATATATAGTAATTCAGTAACTGTAACAAATAGTAATCAAACCTAACGGTGGGTCAAAAGTAAGATAATTATTGTATTATATATAAAAAAAACCTCTGTGATTATTTGAAATGCTATCTTTGCAATAAAATATATTTTTTGTATTAAATGAACATTTTTTTAAAGTTAAATGTACATCATGTTTTGTAAATAAAACTAATTAATAAAGCAAGATAGAAAAATATTTTTTAAAAATTACACGATTATAATTGTGATCACGAATAAGAAAATAAACAGTGGAAAATTTTTTTTCGATTAGAATTGTTGATGATACACATTTTATTTTCCTACAACTTACATATATTTTTCGATTTAAGAAAAAGTCGTCATGTTCTCAGCGAGTTTTTGCAATATCTCACAGCTTAATGAAAATAGTTAATCCCAATATAGTATATCTGTCTGTATTTTTTGAGATACTGTTACCTGGTAACATGCATCCAAGCATTTAGCAAGTATGGGATGAAATTCACATTTTCATGAGTCGAGTTTTTGTATACAGATGCACGATATTGTATATAATAATCGAAAGCACGATTAGATATAGTCGTATACACGACTGTATATGATTATATCCGAATTTTTGTATATGGTATTTGTTAGAACCTTTCAAAACATGGCACCTGTACTCCTAGTATGTGCATTTAACGAGCGTTAGTTGAAATTTACACATCCATGCATCCGAAAATACAGGTAAATGGATATTTTTTAGAGAATACCTGAAAACACATGCATCCACGTATTTAACGAACGCGGGTATAAACGACGGATACATTTTAAGTTATACCAGAATTCGTTAAATACGCGCATACACGTGTTTTCAGTTAACGAACTCTTTTCTTTATATTGCGCGTTTACTACAAGTAATGTCCATCATATCTTTAATATCCCCCTTTTTAATTGTCTCCTTTGGGCTGCGTGCCTAAAATAACTATTGCCCAACAGAGTTTCTGGGTTCCAGTTCTGGGGTGTCATGGATGTTTGTAGTGGTTCGAATCCACTTTTAAACCGTAGGTACCGGTCTCATACGACTGTAGAGCGTTGGGCGTAAGTGGTTGACAACTTTACCTCATAAAAAGAAAACGTCTCAAGTTTCGAATATGCCAGTAGGCAAATGCCTTGCCACCATGGGCTGTTGTGCGAAGGAATTAAGTTTTTAAGAATCACATATACGATTCTATGTCTTCAAATTCAGTTACGGCTTCAAAATACCGTACGGAACTTCTGAATAACATGATAAAATTAAATCATTCATAAATAAGCAGAATGAAAAAAATCCGAAAATTGAAAACAGATTTCGTAAATTAAATTTACACAACAAATTCTTTTCGAAGCATTGATATTTTCCGACGAGCTTCATTTCAGAAAAATATTTTCCCTCTGCCATTTACGCACATATATTTTCTTTTTTTCTTTTTAATACGTTCCATTAGATATTCGTTCAGGCGTTGTTTCGGTAGAAAGCAATTTTTTTTGTTACATTTCATTTTTTTTATACGCTATGATAAGTTTAAAAAAGCGTGGGCTATTGGATGAAAAAAGCATCAAATCAAAATAAACATTTTTTTTTTCTTATAGAAATTCTTCAGATGATGTTTTTTGTGAAAATAGCAAGAAATGCTCGAGAGGTCAAACCTCTAATGATTTTAGCCTCCTTTTTACGAAAAAGCGAATAGAAGTTTTTGGAATTCTTTTTGTAGAAAATATTTGATAATATCAAAAAAAGGATAGTAATTTCTTGACTTTGTTGTATCAATTCAAAGTTGCGAGTCAAACATGATTATTATTTCATAACATATTTTAATGTTTCAGAGAAAGGATATTAAATTACTACAGCTAAATTTATTTAGAGATGTAGTGAGAAAACTTTAATTCCATTATTTTTATAGTGAAGTCGGAAAATATGTGAGTTATTTGACGATCCTCATTTTCAGAATTTTTTGAAGTATTTTATAAATAAATATGCAATACAATTGCAAATAATATCGAAATTGAAAATACAATACTGAGAATTGAGTGAATTTTTTTCTAATATGCAATTTAGTTCTTTTTATAAGCAGAAGTGATGTTTTTATATATTTAATAAATTATAGCATAATAAATGAAAATGGTAGCAAATGTAATACTAAAAGGATATTTATTGTTCAAAATATAGAGCATTTTAACCGATGATTGATGTCATTTTAAAAAATACAACCGCAGATATAGGTAAAATAAGATTTATCCCGATTAGCCGAGGGAAAGACTATACTGCCCTACTATCATAGCAATTTAAATGATAAGTCCCCAAGAGTTGCATCTGAGGAAAGAGAGCAGTTCGTGTTTCCCTCATACCCAGTTGACATACTTTTCCGCTCACAAGATTAGAAACTTACCATTTTCAACATATAATCGCAATTTTCTATTCATTCCTTGGATAAAGATCTGTCAGCGCCTTTTGTATGCACACACACACATTATACATTATGCGCACAAGCACACATTATACATTATGCGCAATAAACACACATTATACATTATGCGCACAAACACACGTTATATATACACTGAAGTGACAAAAGTCATGGGATACCAACATGCAAATTTTCAGATGGCAGTAGCATCGCGTAGAACAGGTATAAATGCGCAGTGTTTTCAAGAGCTTTCATTTCTGTTCCAAGTTATTCATGTGAAGAGGTTTTGACGTGATGATGACCACATGACGGAATTAACAGACTTTGAACGCGGAATGTTGGTTGGAGCTAGACGCATGGGTCAAGTGCCATTTTCGGAAATCGTTAGGGAATTCAACATTCCCAGATCCACTGTGTCAAGAGTGTGCCGAGAGTATGAAATTTCAGGCATAACATCCCACCATGGACAGAGCAGTGGTCGACCGCCTGCACTTAACGGCCGGGCCGGCGACGTCTGCAAAAGAGTCGTAAATTCTAACAGACAAGCAACACTGCGTCAAATAACCGCAGAAATCATGTGGGACGTACAAAGGGACTTGTCTGTTAGAACTGTGCCCGATTGAAGCTGGGCTATTCCAGCAGAAGACCGACTCGAGTGCCTTTACTGACAGAACGACATCTCTTGCAGCGACTCGTGGGCACGTGAGAGCATATCGGTTGGTCCTTTTAAATGAATGGAAAACCGTGGCCTGGTCCGATGAGTCACGATTTCAGTTGGTAAGAGCTGATGGTAGGGTTCGAGGTGCGGCGCAGACCCCACGAAGCCATGGACCCAAACTGTCAGCATGGCACTGTTTAAGCTGGTGGTGGCTCCGTAATGGTGTGGGCTGTTTTTTTCATGGCATGGACTTGGTTTCTGGTGCGACTGGACCGAACATTGACTGGAAATGCTTGTTTAGCTACTTGGAGAACACCTGCAGCCATTCATGGACTTCATGTACCCAAACAACGATGGGATTTTTTATGGATGACAATGCGCCATGTCACCGGGCCACAACTGTTCGCGATTGGTTTTGAAGAACATTCTGGACAATTCCAACGTTGAATGATCTGGTCACCTAGATCGCCCGACATGAATATCGATCGATCATTTATGGGATATCATCGAGAGGTCTGTTCGTGCCCAAAATCCTGCACCATCAACGCTTTCACAATTATGGACGTCTATCGAGACAGCATGGCTCAATATTCTGCAGAAGACTTCCAACGACTTGTTGAGTCCATGCCACGTCGAGTTGCTGCACTTCGTCGGGCGAAAAGGAGGGCCGACACTATATTAAGGGTATCCTTATGACTTTTGTCACTTCAGTGTAAATATATAATATATATCTGCCACAGTGACACACGGAAAGGTCAAATAGGTGACATGTTTAAATAATAAACTTTGAAAATTAAATTATACTTTTTAAAATTAGTTATATTTTTCATCCAATAGGTAAAATTGATACTACCCTTAAGGTAGTATTTCAAAAAATGTGAATGCAAAACGTGACTGCAATGTAGTAAATTGTCTTTGGCAATTCAACCTGGATAACGTAAATTTATTACAGATTAGCAGTTCTAGAAAAATTTTTCAGATCAAAAATACAATGCAATACAATTCGCTCATTAAAGAACTGCAATCAAATAATAAGATTTTGTGATAAAGTCAATACATGATTAATGTGTAGAATTGGATCCCATTTACCAATTTGTTAATCGAGTGCCTCATAAATTATATGCTACACAAAAATTTCGACAGGAAAATAAATTCTGTCAACAAAGGATTTTTTATGAAATAATTAATGCAAAATATACTTTTTGACTACATAAACTTTGTAAAATCACCTATAATGCCCATGCTATATTCATATTAAGGAATTATGTGCCATTAAATTTCTTTTCTATGTATCCCAGAAGGCATCTGCAGCGTTTTAAATCCCTCACATTGTTATCCCTTGTCCTTGTGTTCTCAAGATTCAATTTAATACAGAAGCCTCAAACTTAATTTAACTGGATTTAGAGAGTTCTTAGAAATTGGGTTTTACAGGTTGTATGAGTACAAAGGGGTTGCAGGTTCATTTATTCTGCCCTTCGGTGGGTCCACCCTATGCTTGAGTAGGTTCATAGGTAAATCTTAAGTAATACTTGCTTTAGCAGTTAGCAGGCAGAATGCGATTCCGCGTGTGACAAATAAAGGACCCAGTTGGACATGGTACCATTCACGAATAGCCAACAATCTCATGTTTTTCTTAGATGTAAGTAAAAGGTTCTGCATGGAGAATACTCACTGAAGCTGTATTTGCAACAATTCCATTATATAATTGAATAAAGGTATGAAGCGTAATTGCTACACTTAAAAAACTTTTAAAACCCACAATACGGCTTAAAACATATCGTGATTTGGGAATGGCCTAATGCCCGAGTGACTAGCGCTCTGGTGCTCGATGGCCACAGGTTTCGGGTTCAAGCCCTGGCTGTTTCAGGGATATTTGTGGTTCTGATTCGTATTTAAATCGGTTTCGGTCTAATATGACTGTAGAGCGTTGGGCGTAGGGCTGACAACAGTATCCCTTAAAAAGTCAGACTTCTACCAACGGGTGTTCCAACACAATCGAAGCTGTCTCCCCTTTCTTTCAATCATGAGATCACATGGGTTCTTGGATGTGGTCTAGATGTTGTTGCTACCAAGTGGGATAAGAAACAACACATGTTTAAGAAACTAATAATATTAAAAACTACTTATAAAAGTATAAAACTCAATCTCGTAATCGTTCAGCTATTGATTAATTTTGTATCTTGATTATTTTCCTGAAAAATTAATTTATTACTTTGTTTTCCTAATTCCTTTTCCCATTAAATGTTTTAAGTTTTTCACTATACTACCGTTAACAAATATTTAAAAACATATAAAATATTACGTGATTAGTTAATTTTTCATAAAAAGTGTTGTTGTTTCTTATCCCACATGGCTGGCCAAGCCCACAAGCCCATATGGACTCATGATTGAAGGGGAAGGAAGCAGCTTCTGTTGTGATGGAGCACCCGTAGGTAGAAGCCTGACTTTTGCTCCGTGACGCTCTTACAGTCATAGAAGACCGGGACCTACGGCTTAAAGTGGATTCCGAACCACTACAAACATCCATGGCACCGCCGGGATTCGAACCCGAAACCTGTGGCACCGAGCGCCAGAGCGCTAGACACTCGGCCATTCAGGTCCCAAATTTGCCAACGGCACGCGGTGTTCCCAGGTGGTCACCCACCCAAGTACTGACTGCGCCCAATGATGCTTAACTTCGGTGATCTAACGAGAACCGGTATATTCAGCATGGTACGGCCGTTGGCTCATAAAAAGTATAAAGTATGTTCAAATTTGGAATGTATCTAAAATATTATGTGTAGTGTTTGGAATGTATGTATGTATAAATGTATCTCTATGTATGAATGTATGAATGTATCTCTAATGCTTGTATCTAAAATTTGGAATGTTTTTAGTTACTTCAATAATTTGTTTGAATACAATAATGAAAATCCGCGGCTGGCAATCGTCTGTCTAACTTTGATGCGGAAATATCCGCAGTCCGCTTTTTGGCAGTGGAAAACGGTAAATCTAAAAATTCATTCTTTTACAAACGCAATCATTCTGGTGGATCCTAGATCCGCCATTGAAGCTAGAGAAAACAGTGTGAGTCTGCAATTGATAAAAAAGACTTAGTGTGAGTCTGCAATTGTAAATGGAAATAAAACAAGATATCAAATACCTTAATGAAAATGGTAAATGCATCCCTTTCCAGTGGATTCCATCACATGTTGTAATTGATGGAAAATAAAAATTACGGATTTCCAGTGGATTCCAAATAAAGTAACAAATAAAGTAACAGAATAAGTTCACCTATCCTTCTTGACTCTTTTTAGAAGAACGGGACAAAATTAATTCATCGTATATTAGTGAATTATAGGGCCTGAATGGTCGAGTGGCTAGCGCTCTGGCACTCGGTACCACAGGTTTCGGGTTCGAGTCCCGGCGGTGCCATGGTTGTTTGTAGTGGTTCGGAATCCACTTTAAAAAGTAGGTCCCGGTCTAATAGGATTGAAGAGCGTTGCAGGGGCATTGTTACTCCGCGTCCGTGACTTATCTTCAAGTTACACCCGCCCCTGGGTAATGCAAAGTGAGTACGTCTGTGCAGCACTTGCCTTAAGGCATCTAAGACCAAGCTGTCTGTGTTTGCCAGCTGCATTAGAAAGAAAAAAAAATTAGTGAATTATTATCTAACACAAAAGGAAAAGTCTGGGTGACAGTCGGGGATGACTGCAATATATTGAATGGAAAAACTCGCAAAAGAAGTTGTTGCCAATTTTAGATTAAGAACTGGGAGGCCAGATGACCGGTGACTAGCACACTAGAACTCTGTACCATAGATTGGCGAACAAAGAGTTTCCGAGTCCCATGCTCGGTGCCATGGATTTTTTGTAATGGTTCGGAATCCACTTTAAACAATAAGGCCCTGTCTAATATGATCGTAGAGCGTTTTGGGGGTAGTCTCGCATCCATATAGCATATCTTCAAGCCACACACCTGTCCCCGGTGCAGCCCAATTTGAGTTGCTCACAGGGACATGGTCAATACGACCCAGTCCTTAACGCAATTAAAAAAGTAGATTAAGAACTGGACATGTTTGCTTAGATGAACATCTGGCCAAAATAAGGATTGTGAACTCTAGCGTATGTTTATGTAAGACAGAGAAAAATGCAAGTCCATCTACTTGTTTGCTCTGGCCTGACTCTCCAACTTAACAATAGAATTGTGATTTGTGCACTCTTTACTGGAGGGCCAGAGAAAACATATCGCGATCACACGGACTTTTTATTAGGCTGCTCCTAGCGTTTTTCAATTTTACCTCAAAACATTTAAATGATTTTTACTAGTTTCCCGCGACTTTGGTTATTTTTTGTTAAGAATGCCTGATCCTTTTTAACTTTGTAATTTTTGATTTGTTTATATGTTCTTTTCTTTCTACGATAAATGGCCAAATTTGTAGGAATTGAGTTCCAATAAGGCCATAGGTAACAACAATAATGACTATTATTATTAATATAATATAATATAATATAACTTAATTTATTAGATGAAATAATTATTTATCCAATTAAACTAAAATATCAGTTTGCATTTCTTTTAATTATCGTCAAATTGGATAACTAGTTAAAAACCGTGACACTTTTATCCATTTTAAGAGACAGATCGTAAAAAGTACGAGTAAGATTGATGCCATCAGTATTGTTAAAGCATCAACTTCAGAAATTCTTTATCCCAATTTTAGTATATTTTTTCTTCGTAAGCTACAAAAAACAAGCGATGCCTTTAAGTTGTATGTTAACTGTCTTTTCATCTTTTATGATTTTTTTTTCCTAACACATAAGGATTGTGTAAGTTTTTAATTTAATTTATTTTTGAAGTGTAAAGCAACGTAACTGATATCGTTTCTGAAAGTGGAATTATGTATTCCATAATAATTTTTTATTTAAGAAAATTGAAACTTTTATTTTTATAAATTTTTCAATTATTTGTATTTAATTTCTTGGTATCAACAAATAATAAATTGTTCTTTTTCGATATCTTTAGAATATGCAGATATAATTCTTTATTTCAGCCATTCATCAATATCATTCATTGAAAGTTGCTTCTTAATTAATGTAAATCATAATATACAGTTATGAAAGAATATTTTAATATGAAAACAGCAATGTATTGCAAATGCTTTTTCATGTACACTTCAGTTTTCGCTAAATAATATTTCGAATATTCATTAATTTAAAAATATTTCTAATTTATGAACTATTTAATTTAATTTTAATTTTCAAGATTTAATGTTGTTTCCATCCAACTTTTAATAATTTCTCCTTTAAATAGCATAATTTAGGATCTTTGCAATTTTTTTCCGATAAACATTGATGCCATCATAAGTTGGCACTGAATATAAATATTATTAAATATTAGCAAAATCTTTTTATCTACAATTATAACCATGTTTCCTCCTACACAGTGGCCAGTATATATATATACTATGGAAATATTTTTTTTCCTTATGTATTAGACAATGGGTTAAACTAGTAATTAAATTAAACTGAATTCTGAATTCTTCTTAATCCTAGGCAGTTATCAGAAAAATTAATTTCATAACAATTGCTCTATTGTACTATTAAATTATTATTACTATATTTTTTTTACTAAATAAGAGTTTATATTGTCCTCTTAAAATTGCAAGAACAATACTTTCTTTTTTAAACTTAACAATTTACCAATTTTACCTCCTACAATAAACAGATGGTATAAAATACTTTCCTGTCTGTGTAAATATTTTATGGAACAAATATTTACCCTTATAAATAAATTATTATAAAAAGTGTACAGTAAATAAACTTTGATAGTCTATGAAATAGTTTAAAGTGTTCTTTGTTTATCTTTTCTGGAATTCAATTGAATGAGTAGGATGCGCGTAGGTGTGCTAAGAAAGGCGGATAAAAGACCTTACAGGTAAATGTTTTGAAATTCCTGCTATAATGTTTTAAAAATATATTAAAATTGCAGTAAAAAAGATAATACAGGAATAAAATCTTTTTTAACTGTGTTTAAAATTTCTACGTGCATAAAGAATTAATACACGAATTTCGATGCAATTTTTTTACAAATAGTTTTTCAAATCGTGGCACTATTTAAATAAAGCGATACGCATGCTAAAAATAAATTTTTTAAGTGAAATTAAGTATGCATGACGCACCTACTAGAATAATAAAACATTTATAAATTTAAAACTGTAGAAATCTTCAATGGTAGCAATTGCACGTTAAATGTTCAAATAAGTAGCAAAACTTCTTTTCATGGAGATGTATGCAAAGCATTCATCTATGAATGGAGCAATGGAAATAAAATCTCATACATTCTACTAGGACTCTTAAATTGTTATTCCATATCTACAACATTTTAGGGTACCTCAATGTAATAGATTAATAAGAATCATACATTGAATTTGTGAAAAGTCCTTGTAAAAGAAGAGGGACAACAGAAAAGATACATTGTGATATGCCGGAGATAAGGGGCATGGTATTTTATATTTGGAAACGGTCATTGTGATGACTGAAAATGAAGGATAAAGCAAAGGGGAGTGAAATATTCTTAAAATATTGTTGAAGTGCTAAAATTGTAGAATTGCTAAGCGGAATCTGTTGTTAAAGCAGCCTGGATCATAAGACTAGAGACATTTTGACTATGTAAAGGAAAACCTGATTCAACATGCTAGAAGCACACACCTCAACACACATAACTGATGTTTATCAACTCCAGAACTAAAATGTGATTCAAAGCTGCACACTATGCAATACCAATTTATTGTCATCCGTAAGGATAGACCACGACACCTCTATTGATGTTGTAGATTAACGACAGACGTGTTAAAATCTTTATCCACATCACAATCAAGCGCAGTGCGATGACAGAAGATAACATGGAAAGTATGGAAGAACATGCAATATATTAGATAGTGTCAATAATGGCAATGTGGTAGCTCCATTATGTGGGACAATAATGAATTTTTGACTTTTAGATTCATTTAGAGGATGAGTTCAATAAAAAAATCACTGCTTGCTGCAACTTTACACATCAGTTATATATGGTACAAGCGATCGCTTATTGCTTGGTATGGCCTGCCTTTTTCATGCATTCCAACTTTGAGACAACGTTCAGAATCATTCCATTGGATACAATTTAACTGCATTATCTATGGTTTCTATAGAGATCTACAATGCCGAAAATGAGTTCATGTAAACTGTCTACAATAGTTTCCCGTTTCTCATGATGCTAAGTTAACTATGATCAAAGTTAAATATCATGTGTGGTAACAACACGGATTTTGGATTTAACAAGGATTTTGGTTTGAAGAAGCTTTCATGTAAAATTTTAAATGGTATGATTATTATTATTTTAGGAGTGGTTTTTTTATTGTAAAATATTTGATTAACAGCATTTAATATATAATAATTTTTTTGGAAGGATAGCAATTTTTTTCCCATTAAATAAAATACTCCTAATTTAATGAATCAAATTTATTTGATTCGTTTAGTTAAAATTTGGTGCAACCTGGTAGTGAGCATGTTAGGACTCCTAATCGATTGTACCCACCTTTTTACTAGAAGTGACGAAACAAAGAATTAACGTATCTCTAATCTAGAGTTTCGTAATAAATCCATTTACCGAGAAAATATTTAGTTGGTCTGGAGGAGGGAGACGGAATGCGATAGCGAACTAACAACTTCCATGGGTATGCTAATGATGAGAACAATAAATTCATACGCTGGAAAATGTTTCTATTTAATTCTGAGGTGAAAGGAAGACGTGATTCTTCTTCCTTTGATCGCGAACCAAAAATTCCTTGGTCTGTGCTGAAGGTTGGCCCAATAAATCTGTATGATGGAAAATCTTTCCATTGAGCTCAGTGAGGGTGGATATCAGGAGTATGTGAACTACTTCTGTTCACTAGTGAAAAAAATTACCATATCTATATTCAAGATGAGCACAATAAATTCACATGCTAGGAAGTATTTCCATTTAATTCTAAGAGATGAAAGGAGGGAATGATCCTTCTTCCAGTGATCAGGAACAGAAAAATCATAGGTATGTACTAAAGTTGAGCACAATAAATCTATATGATGGAAAATCTTTTTATTGTTATATTGAGTTATTTCTATTGTTGCAATTTGTTCTATTGCGTTCGGTGAAAATGGGTGTCTGGAGTATGTGTACTCCTTCTATTGATGGCGAACCAAAGATTATTATGTCTATATTCAAGATGGGCACAATAAACCCATATGCAGGGATGGCTTCAGTTGTTGTCAATGGAAAGGAAGGTATAAATTTTCATCTTCTGCCTTGGGGAAACTGGAATAACGTAGAATCTTATATTAACTGTTACAGTAGAGAAAGAATAATTTGTTTTGCTACATATCTGCTTCAAGGAACGAATAATCTTGATCAAAACACCCGACAATCGAAAATTACAATATAAATAATTTTAATAAAATTATTAAACTCCAAGAAACTTATCAAACTTTACAACTTTATATTCTCCCAGTATGCCTTGGTCAAACCCCATATGCCTTTTCAAGCTATTCCATGTAATCGCCACAATCATCTTGCATTAAAACAACTCCAAGAAACTTCAACACTAACAACTTTTAACTTTCTCTGAAAAGAGGGAAGTTTCGCAACAAACAACTCCCTCGGCCTAGATTCATTCCCTTATTTGAAGCCTTCCAAGAAAAGTTTCGTCCAATCAGTCAGCGGGCGATTTCCGAAAGGGGATCCAATAATATCGACCCTAAAGTACCCGTATGAAGTGGGTTAAGGTCTTCCGAGGAAACTCATAATTGTTTCTCGGCCCCAAAAATACAAAGCGGAGTCACGTAACCGAGATAAAGAAATCTCGGGTGACCACAATGGAACGTGGTTTATTAAAACTGAACACGAGGCATCCAGAACCATGGGAATGTAGTCGTATAAAAGCGAAAAAGTGGAAATTGGCTTAAATAATGTTCTGAAGAAAACTTGATGTTGAACACTGATATATAAGATCAACAATAAATGTGAAGGATTTATCTCCTTTATGAATTAAAAAAAGTTTAAAAAACAAGTAATATAAAAAAAAAAATTAAGTCAATTCCTACTTTTTTTTCACTCTATTGCAGAAAGTCCTTTATAAATAACATTCATTCAATTTTTTATGTTAATCTGGCGCCATCTATTGCTAGATACATGCAACTTAAATCTAAAAAAAAAAAAAAAAACTGAAATTCATTAATTATTTTTTTTCCTGAATTAATATTTTAAAAAACTGTATTAACATCAAGTGTCACCCACTACAAGTTCAAAAATGTATTTTAACTTGAGTGGATGAATAAAGAGTGCTTCATTACCGATTGAAAATTTGAACAAGATCTATATATTGGGAGACTGTGAGCTAATAGAAGGAATTGAAAAAGAATGATCTATAAGAACATATATATATATATATAGAACATATAGATTTATCTGTTTCTTAAGTGAAGCTTATTAAATACGATGACTGAATAAAATTATTATAATTGAGGTAAAATTGTCCTGACAATTTGATGTCAGGATTAATAAATCATCAATAAGATTGGCGTCACATATAATTATCCAAGTAAAGTGACTTTACCTTCCATGAGTCTCAGTGGTAATATATTTTGATAATATGCAGGTTTGATTTGGTTTGTTTCTCCACGGTAATTTTTTTTGCACACATTAGTCTAATTAGACCGGGACCAACAGTGTAACATGGTGTAAAAATTTTTTCTCACAGGAGAGTTTTGACATTTCATTCACAGGAGAGGAATATAAGTTATTTGACAAGTGTAAGATAACAACACATCACTTAAATTTGACAGCAGATAAGCAGTATTGTGGTTTGTTATATTACGCGCAATAGTGTTTTGTACTGATGAGAACAACATGTCCCTCAAATCTGATAGCAGATATTTGGTATCATCTATAATAAGACTCATAAAATTAACGAATCTCTGTGCGACCTTCACAGGTCGAAATAATTACAGATGGAACATGGACTACACCATGAGTTGTTATAACGTAATTGGTGATAGATCACGTGCTGAGAAAAGTCTACTCTAATGTGAAGTGAGGGAAGCTGATCGCTCTGTCCTTTTGACGGATTTTCTTAAAAGGAGCTTTTGGTGAAGAAGAGAGAGAGTTCTGCGACGAGTCGACCAGAAGTGTTGTTTTTCTTTTTTTCTCTGAATGAATGAATAGGTTGGAGTTTCCGCCTTTGTTCAACGTGAGGCCTTTGCGGTTTCTTGAATCACACCGTGCGATAATTAAGGTCTACAGCAGACTACGCAATTAGATTCGACGTAGATTCGATAACTCTTAAGATCTCCGACCTCGCACTTTATATATATACTCTCTCACTGGGAGGAAGTATATTTCGCGCATCCTACACGTATCTGAGTATCATAGTTTTGTATACTGTATATTTTAGTATAATTGTATGTTTGTGTCTAAATATAACTGTGTGTTCTCCACCCTGCGCCTCAAATATCTCAACTCAGCCCCACCCAGTTACAATGTAGTTACCCAACCTGCACGCTACAATATTTTTTGTATGTGATAAGCTAAATGTTTTCTAGCAGCCATGTTTAGCAATGGCATAGTTGTTACAAAAATTGCACGTGGTGTTCAATGTAATCAATAATTCTTTCAAACGAACTTAAACTTTCAGAATGCTTCATTTTCATCTGATAGGCATCAATCAATATAATCCGTTTTTCTTCTTTTGTATTTAATATAATTCAATTTTACGATTAAAAAAATTTCATGCCATGCAGAAAAACGAGCGCAAAACAGACTGTAAATGACTTGGACGATGGACTTGGACTCCGTCCTGTGATGTTTTTATTGGCAGGAATCTCCAAATATGGCAAGAATCTCCACATATGGCAGGAATTGTAATATGGCCGGAATCTCCACATTTCAGAATGATGCCTACACACAAAAATGCGTGGTATGTCTTCATATTGTCAGATGTTGCTAATAGTTTTATATGGAGTTGAATTAGCAAGAAGTAGCCAATTACAATTTCTTTAAAAAAATTCCCACCGCCTTCTCTAAAATATTTTTCTTCACGAATATCTATTGGTACCCACCGGTTTGAATAATTTATTGTATTATTTCAAAAATAACAGCATATTTTTATTCAAAGCAACAACACAATTTTAAAATAGAGCTTCTTTTTGGTAATCAATATTGAAGAATCAATATTAAAATGGATACGTTGAAATCAATTCTTCAACTATTTCAAAAAGCTATTATCTAATGATATGATCTTCTAGTCGATGATAAGATAGGAAGCTCGAATAGAATATTTTATAAGCGTAAAGTGACTTTATTATTAAACCAAAGCTGTATCATGTTACTTGTTTTACAATCTAAAACCTTTTTTAAAAAAAAGAAATTTTTTAAGCATAAGGCTCATAGAAACAGGTAGAGCGCAAGTAAAACATTGGCGAGTAGCAGTTTGTAGTTCCCTGATTTAAATGTAAATGCGTAACGTAAATGTTTAAGATATAAATCCATTTTAATTAAGAATCAAATATTTTTTATCATTTTTACAATTCTCGGAGTCCTTGTACTTTTAACAAAATCCTCTGTAATTTTTGTACTTACCAGTCTAGTTCATCAAAAATAAGAAAAATTTTTTTTTATCATAAAATATAATTTTTGAAGAATTAGTATATTTTTACACATATTTGTGGGATTTGAAAATACAATTTAGGAAATGACCATAATTACACATGCCAACAGTTTTTAATTTGCTTATAAAATTCAAATTAAAAAAAAATGTGATAAAAGTGATTTTAATTAAACATATTAAATTTTTTTTCTAACTTCATAAATGTACAATAAATAGCATACATTATTCTTCTTCATTGGGCCAAGGCCATCTGCCTACTGGCAGATTTCGAGGCATGATATGTTCTCTTTTGTTTTTACGATGTAGAGTTGTCAGCCCTACGCCTAACGCTCTACAGTCGTATTATACTGGGATCTACTGCTTAAAGTACACTTCGCATCAAGCTACAAGCATCCATGGCACCGTTGGAGCTCGAACCCGAAACCTGTGGCAACGAGCGCCAGTCACTCGGCCATCACACCCCAAATAGCATACCGTTTCCCCTTTTTTTACTGTTTCCAAGACAGACATCCTTATATAACTTAAATATTTTAATAATAGAAGAATACATAACTTTTATAGAACTGGCCTATTTCATATGTTTAATATAAAATTTTAAAATAAGTATCTTCAAAACGTATTTCATTTTGTTATAATGTGAATTATTATCAATCTAAACAGATATAAATGCCCCACAAATAAAATTTAAACAAATTATACTTTTGTTTCGAAAAATTTATTTCGATTTATATAAATTTATATTGATGTAAAGCACGGATAAAGGTCTGCCGTTGTTTTCCAAGTGACCCACATTTTATATCCATGTCCATGAGAATTTCATATCTTCTTTAAAAACCAGATGGATTTTCTCAATTTTTCAAAAACCAGATGGATCAATGGTTAAAATGCAAAATATGACTTTGTTGTGTATCCGGCAAAAGTAAGCAATGAATTATTAAAAAATCATTTTATTAAATGTTTTCTAATTAATTTCAAAATACACCTATTGTCATAAAAAATAGAATAAACGTTACTAAGAAATACACTAAATTATCATAATTGATTGAAATTTTGCATTTTGGTTTGAAAGAATAATACAAAAAAAATATCCCAAAATAAAAGCAAAAGGATTATTTCATGCAGGATTAATTAACAAAGAAATAAGGTAGGTCACTCCCCAATCGGAGAATTTCCAGCTTGAATATGTCAGTGAGCACACTTCATGAGCTGCTGCATCGTGATTGGTGATAGACCATGGGCCGAGGAAGTGTCCCCTCCAATGAGGAAGCTGACCCCCCTCCCTCTTGTCAATATTTTTTTACATAGAGGATTTTGGAGAAAAAGTTCTGCTACGAGTGGAAAAGAAATGGTTCTTTTATCTTTTTCTGCGAAGTTTGAACAGGCCGGAGATTCCACCTGTTTATAAAGTGGACCCCTTATGGTTTCCTGCGTCACGTTGTGTGATAATTAAGGACGGCTGCAGTCCGGGTGCATTAGATTCGTCGTAGATTCGAGAACTCTGAAAATCTCCGTGCTTGGAATGAACTGCACATGTGAATCAAATTTATATCTTATATATATATATATATATATATAATATAATAATTATAATATAGTAATATATTACAGAAATCTCTGTATAACTTATGAAAATGTATTTTATTCAACTCTAAATTTAATAATCTTTATAAATATTTATACTAAGGATATATACATAATATAACACTTGTTTTTAATTTAGCGATAAATTTTAAGTATTTTTTTTTAACTTTTAAATACTTTATTAAGGAAAAAAACATCATAAGCATACGAAAAACCGTAGTCTATTACTTGATATCCTATGAATATTTGCATCAATAAAATCTTTGAAAGCTATAATAATAACAAATAAAATAACAATTTTAGAAAGATATTAGATAGTTTTATAAATTTTATACTGTAATTTATTCTTTAAACCTACATATTTAATACTATGTACACGACACGAGAATAACTGTTCCCAAATATATGCAAGCAAGTCTTATGAGCTCTTAATAAAATGCATCCTTATGTATGTGCGTGATTGTGAATGGCATTAATAGTTAAAGTCAGCTGAGATTAGTTGTCTAGCTCCTGATTAATTGCACGCCTAGGCTTTTAAAACATTACCCAGAACACTTGAGTGATGACAGTTACTAAGATGCAGGCGAAATTTCTCCGAACCTGCATAAGTCTTTTCATGGAAAGCTTTTAAAATGCCATTCCGATACCGACACCGTCGATAAGCAGCGCTACTTAAGCAACTATAGAGCAGTGCTAATTCAGGGATTAGAGTTGCTGTTGTGAGTCTCGTGTGAGTTGTAGCTATTTTATGGAAACCATTTTCGATCCGAGCTTATATTAATAGGTTTGTTTTAATTCATCATTGAGATGTTTTGAGTATATGTGCATGAGAGATTATGTTTACATCAAATCCCTGTAACGGAATAAATTTATGTTTGGTTCATACTATCTATTTGGAAATCGATACATATATCATGTTAAAAGATATACATACATCAATACGTATATCATGTTAAAAGATCAATACATACATCAATACGTATATCATGTTAAAAGATCAATCCATACATATATCATGTTAAAAAATCATACATCAATACGTATATCATGTTAAAAGATCAATACATATGTTATGTTTCAATGAATCAACACATATGTCATGTTTCACTGAATCAATACATGTCATATTTCAATGAATCAATACATATGTCGTGTTTCATGTTATTATGTTAATACACATCGAAAGGCCAGTGTTCATTTATGTGTGAACAGCCCGGTGGGATTGATGAACGTAGAGCATAGGAAGGTGGCGGGAGGACTTTTAGGGATAAACGACCCGGAGTTGCGTGTCCTTTATGGGAGAAAACTCTGAATTCTCTCACCAACTATGCTGACTGTTGACGGATTCTTATACACATTCTTAATTTTCTAAACTTTTAATACTACTTTAAGAAAAAAAACCCATCATGAGCGTCGAACATGAAAAGCGTCATCATAAAAACGAACACAAAAGAACATAAAAAACATAAAAGCGAACATGATATCGAATTCTCCACTTTTCCTAAAACAGTGACTACAACTAATGCCTGAAATGGACTTAAGCCCATTAGCTACACATATTAGCTTTGGGATATAAATTTGGAAAGGCTTGTTTTTGTTGTTTCTTATACAACTTGGTCAACAGCAACATCAAGAATCAAGTCCATGAACCCTTCCTCATGGGAGAAGCGAAGGGGGTAGCATTTTCTGTTGTGATGAAGCACTCGTAAGTAGAAATCTAATTTGGCTACGTATCGCTCAAGAAAGAGCTTTAGTACCTTCCAGGTAGTTATTTAGGGGGAATTACCAAACATTTGCATATTGAAACCCACGAAAACTCGCACCAGGTAGTCTGATTAACGAGGCAAGATACTGAACATTCGAAAAGCCATCGAGTTTCATCGTTTTTAAAACAGTGTCTACAATAAAGCTGCCAGCAGACAATACCTCGTCCCTAATGCTGACCAGCTATATTTGTTGCCACTGAGATACGAGTCGGGCAATGGAGAGATTTGGTATTTAGTATATCAGAATCTTCCTCATCTGCGGTGGTGATGTGTACAATTAATTATACCAAAAAGTTAACTCATTGTTATTAAGGTTGAATCTGATGCGCACTTGTGGCAATTGTGGTGACACTGAAATAGTGTAGAAAAGCAGTCCTGCCTTCTAGTGGTTTACAGGGACGAGATTTGTCATTAGAGAACAATAAACATATATATTTAACTAATTTATGAAATTTAAGATAATTATAGATTATTTTTAAATTCGAAATATCTTTATCTTTAATTGGAAGTTAAAGTAAATGATCACTGTTTACTACAAATTTGAATATTTATTGCATAATATAATATTTGTCACTACTTTATAAGTATAATTTGACTTAATTTCGTCGTTCTTTATTAAAACAACACTTAGATTATTAAATGTTTGCATAAATTGATAAACTGAATTACTATTACGATATTTCAAATTCATCTATCAACAACAATTTATTAATCATCTTTATAACTTTTATATATCACTGAAAATCAATACGTGCAAAAAACACATTATAACTTTTATGTGTATAATAAAGTATGATATATAGTTAAATATGTGTAAATATATATTAAATATGAATATATAATATGCATAATATAATATCTCTCTCATAATATAATATAATGTATTTTCTATAACGAGGTTTCGTTTCTTTGATGAT
>BPLQ01006491.1:0-11446 GCA_021605075.1 Caerostris darwini | reverse complement strand
CTTAGGCAGTTGTCTTCGATGCCTTAAGGCAAGGGCTACACCGACATTACTCACTTAGCACTAGCCAGTGGGTGTGTGTTACTTGAAGATAAGCTACGAACGCGGAGTAACAATACCTCCGTAACGCTCTACGATCATGTAGACCGGGACCTACAGTTTAAAGTTAATTTCGAACCACTACAAACATCCATGGCACCACCGGGACTCGAACCCGAAACCTGTGGTACCGAGCGCTAGTAACTCTGCCATTCAGGTCCCACTAACAGCAACTACCATCCTTAAAAAGTATTCTTGATTTCATTAAAAGCAATAACATTAGGACGCTCATCCATTTAGTTTTTCAGAAAAATCTCCTCGTCAGCACCTGCAAGTAACCGAACTAATTACCTAAAGCTACAGTATTCAACATTCCATTGGTACGATCTACCTTGATATTGCCAAAACCTTTGGACTAACGGTCTCAATTACAAATTAATTTATTACGATCACCCTCCTCATTTAATTAAGCTTATTAGTTGCTTTCTCATGAATCGTAACTCAGTTTTACTGGGTCAAAAACATTGATTCCTCGGTTGGATATGTCTGCTGAAATCCCACAAGATTCTGTATTTGCTCCATACTTTTTATGATCCACAAACACTAAAGATTACACTTAGCCTTTAAGCTGATGAACACAGCTAACATTACACAACACAAGAACTTTAAACACCTTACTCACAAATTTCAAAACTTACTTGAAAATGGACTTGTTAATTGTCAAATTAAATTAAATATTAATAAACCTGAAACAGTACTTTATATCTACAAAAAATTTCCTCCTATCCCAAGGATGGGCAAACTACGGCCCACCGTATGATTCTATCCGGCCCGCGGATAGAATTTTAATTTGCTGGTCCGAGGCAAATTAAAAGAAATACATATTTATACATTATATATCCATCTCCTTTTCTATCTTGATTAAATATTATTTTTTTATTTAAAAAATTATTAATTTTAATATTATTATTTTTATCTCATTTCCCGAGGTTAAATTCAATAACCTCAGTAAATGAAAAAGAAGCTTAAGAATTATGAAGATAGCTTGAAAAAACTGCATTTTGAGTTCGAACGCAGATTTCAAGATTTCAGTGCCATTGAGACAGAATTGGATATTTTTACTATGCCTTTCAACGTAAATAGTGAAGCAGTGAGTTCAGATTTGCAGGTTGAATTCATTGAGTTGCAATCTAACAATCAACTCAAACATTTGTTTCTAAATATGCCAAAGTTAAGAGTTTTACAAATCATTGTCGAAAGTCAGTTTCCCAAATTTAATATTTCACGACCAGAAAATCAGTGCTATGTTTGCTTCATCTTATATATGCGAACAAGTGTTTTCAACTATGAACCTTAGAAAGAATTATTTCAGAAGTAGACTGACAGATGAGCGTTCAGCCTCTTTCCTTAGAATCAGTACATATCACTTCGAACCTTACTATAAGAAACTTTAAAAAATGAAATCGCAATTTCATTCATCTCATTAACATACTTAAATTGTAATACTTGTATATTCTGGCAGAGAATTTAGGGTACAGAAGCAACTGAAATCTAGCGCTCTGGTCATCAGTGCTATAGGTTTCGGGTTCGAGTTCCGGCGGTGCCATGGTTGTTTGTAGTAGTTCGGAATCCACTTTAAACCTTAGGTCCCGGTCTAATATGGCTGTTGGCCGTAGGGCTGACAACTCTACCCCGTAAAAAGAAAAACGTTCCTCTTATCGTAATCTGTTACACGCGCCCCGTGGGTAATGTAAAGTGAGTAACGTCTGTGCAGCACTTATGGCATAAAAAGATCTCGGTCTATTTGCCAGCTGCGTTAGAAGAAGAAGAAGGACAGTATCATTATTATCTTTGTTTTCATGTAAGAATAATGGTAAACATAAAAATATTAACTCATTATGTTACAAATTTTCATTCTAAAAAAATGTCTATAGAGGGTCTAAATTTAATAGGGGAATATATAATTTTATATATGGCCCGCGGAGTTAGGATGCATTTCCAAAGTGGCCCTCAAGTTCATTTGGGTTGGCCACCCCTGGTCTAGATGTTGTGGTCCACCAAGTGGGATAAGAAAAAAAAAAAAATTATTATTATGTGTGTAGCTTCAAAAAGATTGTATTAATGTGTTTCTCTTCAAAATTACTACTTACACTTAAACTACTTCGTAAGTTTTCTGTTCTTGAAAAAAATTTTGATACAATCTTTTTGGATTGCTAATCCCATACCTTAAAATTATTTTTAGTTTGTTTCTTTTTTTAATACTTTTTTTACAAATAGTAGTAATAAAAACATTTAAAATATACATTTAAAGAATTCTTAATTCAACTAATGTAATTTTTTTGCCTGTTTATCCTTTGCGCATGATTCCTCTTTTGCTCTACCCTTGAAAAGCATTTTTATTTTAACCATTGCTTACTATTTCAAAAAAGCGGCTTGACGGCCGAGTGGCTAGCGCTCTGGCGCTCAGTACCACAGGTATCGGGTTCAAATCCCGGCGTTGCCATGGGTGTTTGTAGTGGTTCGGAATCCACTTTAAATCGTAGTGTCCTACAGGTGCGTTGGAGGGGCATTGTTACAACGCGTCCGTGGCTTCGTGTTACACGCGCCCCCTGGGTAGTGCAAAGTGAGTAACATCGGTGCAGTCCTTATGGCATAATAAATTAATAGTTTAAAAGAAACTAAAAAATACGCTTTTAGAGTTAATCAAACTAAAAAGTAAAAAATAATTGTTAACGTAAGAATAAAATTACTGACGAGAAAATGAATGTAACTGTTCTAAAAGCGTGGGGGGCTCGATATCAATCATTATAATTTTTCGCGAGTTTCATTCCGAAATGCAGAGTTAGTTTTAAAATGTCATACAAAGCACCCCACGCTTTTAGAACAGTGACATTCATTTTCTCGTCAGTCATTTTATTCTTACGTTAACAATTATTTTTTACTTTTTAGTTTGATTAACTCTAAAAGCGTATTTTTTAGTTTTTTTAAACTATTAATTTATTTTTTACTTTTTAGTTTGATTAACTCTAAAAGCATGTTTTTTAGTGTTTTTAAACTATAATATTTAAATGAGGTCCCGGTACGGAGGAGTGGAACTATAGTTCTTACAATAATGTAATTGTGAGTAAAACAAATGCTAAATGCGATTTTGGCGAGCCAGCCAGGATTCGAACAGGGAATCTCCTGATTCGTAGTCAGGCGCGTCATCCGTTGTCCCACGTAGGTTTGGATATCTTTACTGAATACTTTCATTCTACATGGGTTAAATTGCTCTTCAGAAGTTAAAATAAAATCCTGGCGATCCTAATCATGATGAGATAATAAACTTATCAAACTATTATAGTGTCGTCGGTCCTGAAATAGTAATGATAAGTCTACAACGTTTAAATTAAATCAAATCAAGTCTATAACGTTTAAATTAAATCTGATCGCTTAAAGTAGGGCAAAGTCGACCCCAAAGAGTCAGTTACAAACAAACATTCAGGATAACTAATATAAAAGCGTATTAAAAAGAATCAACTGTTTTCGTTCTGAAAGATGCCTGTAAATGTTTCTTTGCAGCTTAAATAGTGTATATGAGGAGAAGAAGATCTCCAGGGGAAAAAGTTACATACATACATACATACATACAAACAAACAAACATACAGGTGAAACTAATAAAAACGTATTAAAAAGATCACGGTCTATTTGCCAGCTGCATTAGAAGAAAAAAATTTTTTTTATCCATTGCTTATTATTTCAAGAAGCGACCTGACGGCCAATTGGCTAGTGCTCTGGCCTTTGGTACCATAGACTTCAGGTTCGAATCCTGACGATGGCAGGGATATTTGTGAGTGATTTAGAATCCACGTTAAACTGTAGGTCTGGGTGTAATTAGTCCAAAATGTGCAAACCAAACTATTTCAAGATCGAAACTAGGCGGTCTCTGATGCAGTCATGGTTAACTCATCAGGAACTTCGCTCAGTCTTTCCTAAACCAAAAGTCGTACATTGAAACCATACTAATGATTCCGAAATTATTGTTACTCATTTTTAAATGCAGTTCCAAATAAACAACGTCTCTCATCCCGAAACGGATGAATGTTCAGATAGCGATTGTCGAATTTTACCTTAATTATCAAGACAACAACATTCTACACTCAAACTTTCCGATATCGCGAAAATTATAAGCAAACAAGTAATATATAAAAAAAAAATTTACATCAATTCCTACTTTTTTCCCCCTATATTGCAGAAAAGTCCTTTACAAATAAAGTTGAAATTTTCCTCTTACATCTGGCATCCTCTTACATCCTCTTACATCTATTGGTAGATACATGCAACTTAAATCTAAAAAAAAACTAAAAGGAATTAATTAAATTTAATTACACAATTAATATTTGAAAAAACTGTTTTAACATCAAGTGTCATCCACTACAAGTTCAAAAAAAATGTATTTGAACTTGAGTGGAGGAATAAAAAGTATTTCATGAACGATTGAAAATTTGAACAAGATATATATAGGGAGAGTGTGAGCTAATAAAAGGAATTGAAAAAAAAAAAAAAAATAGAACAGCAATCTCGAATTACAACAACATAATAAAAGCAAAAATAATAAAAGCAAACATAATAAAAGCAAATACATACGATAAAAATAATAAAAGCAAATATATTAGGCTATATTTCAAATTTAATTAAAAACTTTTTGATTATTTAAAATTAAAATATATAGAATACATTAACAAGAACACTCAAACACGATCGTTTCAAATTTTAAACGCAAAAAATTAAGAAGAATAATATCCAGAAAAATAAGCTAAATTAAAATCAGACGATTTTTTATATTATTGCCAATTTGTAGTTACATTATTTTAAAAATTGAACAATATATATTAAATGAATCATAAAAATATTTGATAATAAAATAAAAAATAATTAATAATTAAATGAATAAATTAAAATCAGACGATTTTTTATATTATTTCCAATTTGTAGTTACATTATTTTAAAAATTGAATAATATATATTAAATGAATAATAAAAATATTTGATAAAATAATAATAATTAATAATAAATGAATAAAAACTATTAATGATTGAATGAATAAAATAATTAATATTAATTAATTAATAATTAGTTATGAGAAAAAGAGATTATTAACTAATTATTAATTAATTAATTATGAGCAAATGAGAACAAAGAGCAGCGTGAATATATGAATATTTCTCCCATATAAAGCTAAAAGTAATTAATTAAATTTAATGAATGAATTAATATTTGAAAAAACTGTATTAACATCCAGTGTCATCCACTACAAGTTCAACAAAAAGGAATTTCAACTTGAGTGGATGAATAAAAAGTATTTTATGAACGATTGAAAATTTGAACAAGATATATATAGGACAGGGATGGGTGAACTTTTTTGGTCACGGGCCAAAAATCGAAAAAAAAAAGTTTGGCGGGTCGAGATAAATTTTTCTAAAATTTTAAAAACAATATACAAGTATTACAGTTTAAATATGTTAATGAGATGAATAAAATTGCGATTTCATTTTTAAAAGTTCCTTATATTGGGGTTCGAAGTGAGATGTACCGATTCTAAGGAACGAGGCCAAATGCTCATCTGTCAGTCTACTTCTGAAATAATTTTTTCTAAGGTTCATAGTTGAAAACACTTGTTCACATATATAAGATGAAGCAAACATAGCACTGATTTTCTGGGCTTGAGATATTAAATTTTTGAAACTTACTTTGGATAATGATTTGCAAAACTCTTAACTTTGGGATATTTAGATCAGTCCTTTGAAAGAAAGGAAATACAAAAAAGGAAGGAAGAAAAATATCCAATTCTGTTTCAATGGCACTGAAATCTTAAAATCTGCGTTCAAGCTCATAATGCACTTTTTTCAAGCCATTTTCATAATTCTTAAGCTTTTCTTTATTTACTGAAGGTCTTGAATTTAACCTCGGGAAATGAGAGAAGTCGTTCTTAGCTAGCTACCCAGCAAACATATTAAGTTTTAGTTTAAAAGCCTTGAGATAGGCCCAAATATCGTCAATACATTGATTTTTCCCTTACATCTTGACATTCAAGTTGTTCATATTCACAAAGAAGATCTGGGAAAAATGCGAAGTCCGAAAGCCATTCTGTATCTTTTAACATTTCGCATTCCGCAGAACACTGTTTAGCATGGAAGAACGGCACAATTTCGTCTTTCAGCTGCCAAACTCGCTCGAAAACACATCCTGCGCAAAGCCACCTTACTTTCGTGTAATACAGTACATCGGAGTATTCAGATTGCACGGTTTGAAGAAAATCGCGAAATTGCCTGTGAGTAAGCTCAGGAGATTGAATAGTGTTTACAAGCTTCACGACTGCATCAAGCACGGGTTTCATATTCAATACAGATTTACACAGAGCATCTTGACGTATAACACAATGTAGAAAAATAACATTGTTCCCGGGATAATTTGAGTAAAGAGTCCAAGAAATCCAGATTGTTTTCCTGTCATATTTGGTGCTCCATCGGTCGTAATATTACATATATTTGTTATAGGCACTTTCAAAGTTAAAAATCCTTTCTGAATTCACGAAAAATATCACATCCCGTTGTAGTTCCCTTTAAAGAACGTATGCACGCCTGTTCCTCGGTAATTTCAAAGTTCTCCTCAACACCCCTTATAAATAATACTAATTGAGCAGTATCATTTATATCAGTGCTTTCATCCATAGATATGGAGCAAAATTTAAGCTGGCCAATCTTTGACTCTAATTGCGATGCCAAATTTTTATCGAGGGCTTCAATTCTAGAAGTCACAGTTTTTCGAGATAAGCTTACAGTCTCAAAAATATTTTTCTTGTCTTGGCATAAAACATCGCAAACTTGGAGCATGCATTGTTTAACAAACTCCCCATCACTGAGAGCCTTATTATTTTTAGCAATATTGTATGCTACAATGTAACTTGCATGTGTAGCTGCTTCTTGGATACTGTTTATATTCTTGAAAACATTTTGTGGGCCTGATAATTTTTTACAAAGACTTTCTTCATTTTGTTTTCTTTCATATTCGGACATTGCTTCGTAATTGGAATTCTTATGCTTTGATGTGAAATGACGGGAAATGTTATATTCTTTGAAGACTGCTACAGCTTCATTGCAGATGAAACACACTGGTTTATCTTTTACAACTGTAAAAAAGTATTTCCTGGTCCATTCATCATTAAAAGCACTGCACTCTGAATGAACTTTACGTTTTTAGTAGCCATTTTGGGGTTGAAATATATTACGAATAAGTCCCACAAGCACTGGCTACGCTATACTTTTAATAATTTCACCACTATTCACAATGATGCTATATGTCCGCAATCTTTCCATACGCAATCAATAATATTAGAACTTGCGCCAAAAGAAAAAGCCGCTGCCTGAAGCCTAAAATGCGCAGTCCGACACATGTGAGGCAGACTGCGCATCTCAAGCTCCAGGCAGCGGCTTTTCACCCTTATTGGATTCCCATATGTCTACTCCCCAACAAAGAGATAGCATTTGTTGGCGCCAGTCTACAGCTATAACTAACAAAGAATTTCACTTTACCGACTTTTCTCAAATTTTAACACTTTACCGATTGAAAGCTGTCTGTGCTTGCTATTTCCGTCGATTTATGTTTTGTAGAACAAAAATAGAGAAAGTAAAAAGATCATCACCGCGGGCCGGACAGAACTTTCCGGCTGGCCAGAGTTGGCCCGCGGGCCTTAGTTTGCCCATCCCTGGCCGTCGGAAAGCATTTCAAACGTTGGCGTAATGCAGAAAACTCCGCCAAAGGTGGTTATTCTGACTTTTGACAGGTGGTCACATTAATGTGACTGGACTGTGTATTATTCAACGTTCTCCAATTTATTGAAAATTAAAATAATTTACAAGTCTGGAATGCAGGGTCGCTATCTACTGGGTTTTATTTTCCCCCTTCTTTACAAAAGAGTCTTTTGGCCATTTTGGTCTTTGGTGAAACAATTCGTTGCGTATATTATATTAATATTTCGTGACAAAATGTTTTTAAAAATATTCATTCATTCAAATTGTTATTCACTGTTATTTGTTCTACGTAATATATAAATAATAATGATTGTAAAATTTTTTTCAGGTTTCTTAAAAAAATGTCCTAGCAATATTTTTTTCTGTAAGGAAAAAAATTTTTTAACATTTTGTAAGCAACTTCAGAACTTCCTTTTAAATTCAGATATGGTTTACAATTTTCTAACATGTTAAACTTCAAAGGGCATTAATATTTTGAGTCTATGTGAATGAATGTCTTAAAATTCATCACTAAAATTATAAATAAAAACTAAATTGCATTAAAATGGAAAAAAATAAGAAAGGAAGAAAAGAAAAGGAAAGAAAATAGAGAAAGAAATAACCTTTCCATTTTCTGATTTAACTTACACAAAAGTTACATTTTAACTTGACTGTGTGTGTGTTAGAAATAAAATCATATTACGTCAACATACAAATATGTTTGAAAATGCAAATAATTCCTAACAATAATAACAAATATATTCTTTTACTCCATGCATCGCCCGACTTATAAAATATGTATGACATATAAAAGATCAGAAAACTTTTTTTTTATCCATTTTTCAGGCATAGTAACATTAAATAATTCACGGTACTTATTATCATCATGGAAAATAACATTAAATAATACAATTCAACAATTATCTATAAAGTCTGATATAAGTAGATTACTTATGCACTGATTCGCATTAAAATATTTTTACTTATAGTTTACAATTCATATATCCTCCTTCTCTTCTTGTATGCCACTTGCTCCTGTCTTGAACTGGAGTGCTTGGAAGATGAGGAACAACAGTTTTATAGTGCATTGCTCCATTATTAAAATATAAATTAAAATAGGAAAAAGAAAAGGAAGTATAAGGAAATAGTTAGTGATATTGAAAAGAGTAATAGTAAAATAAGTTGTGAATTAAAAAATATTAGAAAGATTAAAAATATTTTTTGTCATTTTTGCAATAGTATTTTTTTTTATAGATTTTTATTTCGTTTTTATTTTAATTTTATTTTAAATTAAAAAATAAAGAGAAGAAAAATAAGAAAAAAAAATATCCTCTTTCTTTCTTCCACCAACAGCAAAGTAGTAAAGAGCAACATATTGTATTACAGGTTGTGTCGGATGCCCGCCCATTGCCGCATTTCGATTGGAGGCTCTTCGAAACACAACCTCCGTTCGAAGTCAGAAATAAAAAAAATAAAAATGTCGAGAAGGGAGTAAACCAGACTAGCGATTACGTCATCATCTGCAAGGAGAAATCTGTCTTCCTCACTTTCGAGAAAGTAACATAAATTAACATCGTATATCTTTGGAAAAGCCGTACACGTTTCATTTCCCACTTTTTTTTTTCTTTTATCACTTGAAATTCGTGTATGCGTGATAACTAAAGGTCATAATTGAAATATTTTGACGGGGTAATAATAAAAAAAATTATTTTAAATATCTTGATACATTTCAGAAATGTGCCTTAAACTCAAAATTTTCGTCGACTTTCTAAAGGAAATGGATACTCTACTACTTTGTCCCAAAAGTAAGACAAATTTTCAATTTAAATTTCCCGGGCATCGTGTTTTTTTCGTTTTTGGGTTGCTGTCACTGTCCTTGACTTCTGTGTGAAATTTGACGTCAAAATATTCATTAGTGTGCCTAATTCACCGAATGACTTCTGCAATATTTTGGACGTTTCCGCAAACAAAATTGAATGCAAGTTCTTTGCTCAATGAATTCAAACATTTCAAAAATCGCCGGAATCAATTTTAGCCTCTCACAAAGCCAAGCGTATCTTAAACACTAATGAATATTTTGACATCAAATGTCACACAGATGTCAAGGAAAGTGCCAACAAACTAAAAAAGAAAAGAAAATTGAAATTCCATATGCCCGGAAAATTTAAATTGAAAACTGGTCTTACTTTTTGGACACAGTAGGATATGGATCTGATCATCTCGCAAAAAACGTAGGTATTTTTTCGATAGCTGGACGCAAGCAATAAATTGCTACATAACTCGATATGGCACCTTTTTTATTTCTTTAGTTTATGTTTCATAAATTTATTTAGAAAACGAAATGAATTGTGTTATATAAGTTTTATAAAAATGAGTATTCTTTACTATTTTCACAACTGTTTAAATTGCTGGTTTGTTGTGTCGTCGCCAAATTGATAAAATCTGATGTTGGCGAAAGTTGCGCCTGGCAAGAACCAAAAGTACTGCAGAAAATCAGTTGGACAAAAATAAAATAATACCGATCATAACGAAATCGATATTTCTATGGAGCTGAACAAAGAAACGGAAAAGAAAAAAAAAGTGTGTGATTATTCCACATACTCATTTAGGTATTTACAATTTCAATCGATCATATGCCATATTATTGCTATCATTCTCAATTTATGAGAGACGCCAAATGCAGAAGACCAAGCATCAGCAGTGCTTAACTGAAGAAGAGCATCGGGGTTTTAATTTCATATTGGGAGGCGGATGTTTAATATTAACAGATCATAAAGAAACCTTTGCTAACCATCCACTTGAGAATGTCTTCTTCGGTTAAGTTATTTTTTTTTCCCTTCTAAATCAGTGTTTATGCAGTATCAAGGTCGCACAAGAAAATAAAATCCCCAAAATTTGTGAATCTTGTGGTCATTTTATGTACCTTAACTTAATTTATGAAAAACAGCATTCAAGGAATCAGGCATTTTTAAAGGAATAGAAGCCAAGGAGTTGGATTTTAATATAATAAATATAATTTTATATGTTTTTCTATTTATTATGAAATAATTATAAAATTAAATATATAAATAAAATGTATAAATATATAATATATTTATAAAATTAATTTTATTTTTATTATATAATTAAAATTTTATACATATTAATTAATAAAATTATAATTTTATGTTTATAATATTAATAAATATAATTTTTATTTCATCACAATTCTAAAAATTAATGTTGAAATGTTAAGGAGCAACCCAATTGTATCCTCCCATACTGCAACCCCTAGCAAAAGACAGTGACTGCTTTAGCAGTAAGTCAAATAATTATTGAGAGACTTTTTTCAGCACTGTAGGTAATAAATAGCTATTTTAGAGGAGGGAATTCTCTCACATTTGCGTACTGCAGGGGGGGGGGGATTGAGACAGAGTAAATATCGATGTGAGACGCATTAGACAAGTGGCCACAATAGCCCTCGTTTCTAAAAACGGGAAGAAGCAGAGTTGGGTTATTACGGTAAAATATTCTGAAGAATTTGTGTTCATATGATGAAGAAGACTCGGTTTTAATCTTCATGGCAGTATTAAAACCTCAATGCAATAAGATCAGGTGCGATTATTGTGACTTTTTCGCATTATTACGAAACCAAGAGGT
>BPLQ01006490.1:0-46002 GCA_021605075.1 Caerostris darwini | reverse complement strand
TTGCATCTAAACATAAAACAGGAGAAAACGAGGTATATGCTTTCCTCAAGATATATTTGTCAGGATGCACCCAACATTACCTTGGGCACTGACACTGTTGTATCTGTGATTATTTTTAAATGCTTAGGATCAGAAATTAATTGTGGAAATTAGGGAAAGCAGACTGTCATCAAATTTTACTAAACATTTACTGGACTAAATGCTCTAAACAATTTTCCTTTCATTTCGAAACCAAGTCCCAAAAAAAAAAAAAAAGACGCCTGCCTGAGAAGATCCCACACCCTTAAAAAGAGAAAAATGGACGGCAGAGCAATTTGCACGATGCTCGACGGCGTCTGGGAAGGGTGCTTTGGAAGAGATTTCTCCCCAATTTACCAGAATGAAACACGTGATTGCGGCGTTCAAGCAGCTGGAAAAATCCCCTCATGGCTGAAAAAGAGGCCCACTGACTCTCCTCTTTGGGTCCATCAACTTCCACAAAATTGAACTCGAGTGTGCGATACAGACTGACCACGCAGTCATAAATAACGGCGGCCTTTACGGCAGAGCTCTTATGATGGCCTAAATTTTTTGGTCCTTTTTTTTAATAGTTTGTGTAATAATGTGAAATATATGAGTGCATGCACAGTAAAAAGTCAGTAGTTTACTGACTGTTTGAAAGTTTATTGATTATTTGCATATTTAAAATTGATAATGACGCTGAAAATTACTTTACTGTGAGTTAAAGAACAATGAATAATTCTGACAGCTAGAAAAGGAAGAGTATGCATCATTAGAAAATATAACTTTATTTGAATTTTTTTTACTCTTATGTTTGCCTAATTTTGTTTGGTTTGTCTAAGGCAATTTTTTTTACCTACTATTTATGATGGATTCTGAACTACTAGAGGCATCCATGGCTGTAGTAATTCAGAATCCGTTGTTGTTAATTAATATTTATTTATTTTATAACGGCCAAACGAGTGAAAATCCAACGTATTAAAAAAATATATTATGTGTGCATCCCTCTATTCAAAAATGAACTGTCGAAATGAGAAAAAATGAAATTTGACTTTAAAATAATAGTCTTGCTACTATAGGACAGTTAGTGCCTGTTTCATCGATGAGTTTAAAGTTAGTTCGAAAAATAATTAAATTATAGTCTGCGAACTGAGCTGATGAATGGATAAACCAATATCGCTATGCTAATGCTACCAAATGCTATAAAGACCCATATATTATAAAATTTATTAAGATGCATAGATTAAACTGGGCTGCTCCTGTATTTAGAATGAGTGATTTAAACCCTGTAGAAAGGCTCATTTTGACAAAGCCACAGGGACACAGACTAAGAGGACGACCCAAGTGGCGATGGATAGACGCAGTTGAAAAAGATTTTGCTGTACTGGGGGTTAAGAATGGGAGGACCCTTGTCACCCACAGGAATGCATGGAAATCTCTACAAAAGAAAGATTTGGCCCATTCTGGGCTATAGTGCTATTGATGCTGATGAATCTGATTATACTAATTAATATGGTTTTAGAAATTGTAAAGAATCATGGCCATTATAGTTTTTACTTAAAAGAGAGTTTTTGCATAACGTTTTTCTGTCGTCCGATTAACAGTAAACATTGTACAGTAAAATAATGCTGCACTACTGAATTTTCAGATCACAAAAACAAACAATAATAAAATAATAGATGATCGCCCAAATTTTAAATGCATTCAATACTACAGGGGGTTATAATTAAAGCTATTCAGAACCCGTTCTACTAACGGAATTTGATGAAACTTGGTATATACGATATATGGATATATACGATAAATTAAATTATTATTCTGACAAATAGAAAGCGTGTATATAATTAGAAAACGTTACTTTATTTGAATTTTATTAATAGATTTAATAGAAATAGATTAGATTTTAGATAGAATAGAATAGATTTTAATGAAAATAGAATAGATTTTAATGAAAATAATTTTTTTCTTGTGATTATTTCTTAAGGAAAATAGGAAAAAGAAACATTTCATTGAATTTAAGGATAGCTGGGCTTTTGCTGTTTAAAATGTTCGAAAATGGATGCATCCATTCTGAAAGTGCAGAAATTACTTTCCAATTCATAGCGAAGTTTTTCTTCAAGGTAATATTAAAAAAGATTCATCTTTATGAAACTTTAGTTCAGCAAAACACATCCTAAAGAAGTTTAGCTCAAACTCGAATCAAGAATATCGATCTCAAACTCGCTTTAAAATAATAATAAGAAAAAAAATACTTATTTGGGGTAAAACATGTTTTAAGGAGGAGGGCAGATACTCTGTGAAAAATGAAAATCGATTTTTGGAAACCTTTTTTTTTTCCTTTACATATTTCTTGTTTTCCCACATCTTTGTAGAAAAAAAAAATAATTTCAAACTTCTGCTGTTCGAATGAACAAGAAATGTTTCCGAAGCTAGAATTCTTTTGTTCCGATTTTTAAAGTCTTGATTATTTTATCGATACAAAAATTGATACATTTTTTTTTTTTTTTTTTTTTTTTTTGAGAATCATTACATGTGTACAGTTGGCTGTTTTTCACAAACAGAAGTTAATATCGACAGCAGACTGACAGCAAACATAATTGGTGAAATTCTAGCATACTGACCCCTGAGGAGCCGAAAATCTTGCAACCCGGAATATTTTCGCCAATTTCTTTAGGGTTACAATATTGTAGAGTAATTCTTAACTTCTTTTGCCGAATATAATGATTTATTTCTATTTTTGATACTTATTTGCAGAATTTTTTAGTTATAGTAAATAAAGAACATAAATACAAATATAATTTTAAATATTTGTTAAGATAAATAATTGATTAGTCTGAGATTGTTCTTATAACGTTATGAGTAATTTTATCATACCAGCGATTATTATCTTTGTCTAAATGATACATTTATGGGAGTTAGCAAAACATAATTCCACATAATAATTTGGGGATAAAGAAATTAAATTTGGAATGAAAGCAATTTAGGAATAAAATGTTGGCAAAATAATGATATATTGTGGCGTTAAAGCGGTAATATGTGGTTTAAATAGAAAACATTAATATTTTGTCATAATAGTGGTAAAATTTGGCGATAAAGCGATATAAATTGGCGTAAAGGTAATTTAGAGAAAATTGTTTTGGCATAATAGTGCTAAATTTAGACGTAAAAGCGATAACTTTTGACGCAAAAGTATTCAAGATATAAAATTTTTTTAGCGATAAAAATTTGGTGATAAGGCATTAACTTTTCGCATAAAAGCACTTCAAAAAACAAAATTCGCTTAGTCAAAAAGTTTGGTGATAAAGCGATAAATATTGGCGATAAAGCATTTCAAGAATTAAAATTTTGTCAGGATTGTGATAATATTTGGCATTGATGTGATAACATTTGGCTGAAAAACACTTTCAGGAATAAACTTTGACGCAATAGCTACTAATATTGGCGTAATAGCACTGGCGATGAATTTTGGCGAAATAGCGTTTTACAATGAAGCCGAACTTCGGTAGACATTTTGTTTGTTTACTTGGCGATTTGGCATCTCAGTGAAGGTTTTGGTGTAATATCATTTGGCCACAAAAACTAATTAGTCCATTCAATAATATGCTTACTTGGCAACTTGGCGATGTATTTGGCACAAAAAAATACAGGATTCTAGTTTTTTTCCCACATAATTATTTGCTGGCCATGGTGAGCCAAGGCCATCTGCCCACTAGCAGATTTCTAGACAGATGACATTTTCTTTTTTACGGAGTACGGTTGTCAGTCCGACACCCAACGCTCTACTGTCATATTCGATCGAGACCTACATTTTAAAGTGAATTCCGAAACACTACAAACATCCATGGAACCGCCGGGACTCGAACTCTATGGCATCGAGCGCCAGAGCGCTAGTCATTTGGTCATCAGGCCCCTTTTTAAACATGCACTTTTGGTAAAAAGAAGATTTAGCAAAAAAAAATAATTTAAATAAATTTAGTTAAAGGTGAAATAAAATAAAGTTTTTAGTTTTAATTCATTGAATTTAAAATGTCTATTCAATTATTATGAAACTGTAATACATTATTATTATTCCAATATTTTGAAACTGTTATAAATTATTATCATTCCAATATTCTGGAACTGTAATAAATTATTATTATTCCAATATTCTGAAACTGTAGTACATTATTATTATTCCAATATTCTGAAATTTTATAAAAATATAGAAGCGTTTTAACGTAATTGATATTATGCTACATAAATTTTCCTGCGAAATACTCTACAATGGATTTAATATTCTGGAAAAGAAGGCTAAGGATTTTAATGCTAAAATAAGGTAGAAAAAATAATTTTGTTGACATTGTTTCATTTTTATAATCTCGTATCGATAGAGAAAATGTCTGATTTAGATTTTTCTGGTTTTCTCCAATACGATACTTAAACTCAGGTTCGGTAACCTGAAAGTCATCGTTTTTCTTTATTTTCCAAAACAATTTTCAGGAAAATGATTTAAAAACACTTAAATTATCATCCTCATCACGAAAATATCAACTCATATGGATCGTAATTGAACTGAAAAAAAATATTGGGAAATATTAATAACGATGGAAATATATTTTTGAATAGCTTAAAAATTAAATTAAAAAAATTCAACCATGTCAAATGTTAGAGAAGTTCATTGTTAACCATTTGAAATATAAATCTTTTTATTCTGAAACATTTGAATAAGAAAAAAAAATCTGAGGATTAAAACAAAAAAGGATTCCATTTTATGATTGAATTCAAGAATGATTGGCATTGACACGATTGATAACGATTCAAAAAATGTGTACTTAACATTCAAAAAGGGTGCAGTTCTGTTTTCAATTCGTAGGGAAATTTATTTTCTCCCAAGTAAAAACAGTTACTTAAAAAAAAACTGTAGTTGATTAAAAAAAAAAAATAATAAAAAAAAAAAAAAAAAAAAAAAACACCTTCCATTGAAGTTTTTATTCCAAACTGGAAGTAAAAATTATTGAGTAATCCATTTAAAATGTGGTCTGAAATAAAAAAAAAATGCTTATTGAGAAGAAATGTTTCAAGTAAAGAGTTCAGATATCGAGAAAAATGAAAATCGATTTCGAAAATCCTGAGTTAAATTTAAGTTAATATTAAGAGCAAAAAAAAAAAAAAAAGAAAGTTAATATTTAAAAGCAAAAAAATTATTTGGAAATTCTTTTGTTCAAGTCAATAGGGGATGCTTTTTAAATCAGACCCCTTTCTATCAACTTGAAGGTATCTGATTATTATCTCGATACAAAAAAAGGATGCATTTTATTGGGTGGCATCTGCATTCATGGTTATTTCTCACAATCAGAAGTTAATATCCAAACGTATAATTTTCGATAGACAAAAATCATACAAAATAATGTGTGTTGGGTTAACTGTCTGTCCATTTCGCCACTTTGCCATTGGTTTTGTTTGTTAACTGTTTGTTATTGAAGTTGTTTGTTAACAGTTTGTTATTGCTGTTTGTTAGCCGTTTGCTATTGGTTTTGTTTGTATCTTTTTGCTATTTTTTTTTTTTTTAGTTTATATTGTAACATTTCATTCCAAGAAGAGAGGAATGTATATTCTTTGACAAGTACATAATAACAACAAATCACTCACATTGGACAGCAGACGAGCAGTGTTGTGGGTAGTTACATTGCATGCAATTAGAGTTTTGTACACCCGAGAACAACCTGTCACTCAAATCTGATAGCAGATATTCGGTGTCATGTATAAGGAGACTGAGGAAATTAGTGGATGTCTGTGCGATCTTCACAGGTCGAAACAATTATAATGTTAATTATTTTTTGATAAATTTAATTATTTTTTTTTCATAACACCAAATTCCATAGTGGGGGCTTATGAATTTTTCTATATTTGAGTCGTATTACATAATTTTTAGTCTTATTCTTACAAGTATAGCAAACATGTTGTTCTAATGCAAATGACGATACAGGGAAGTTAATCTGTATGCCATAAGCAAGGCCTGCACCGGCTGTGACTCATTTAGCACTACCCAGAGGACAAGGTAAGCTACGAACGCTCTACGATCCTATTGGAGCAAGACCTACGGTTTAAACTGGATTCCGAATCCGTCGCAAACATCCATGGCACCGTCGGGACTTGAATTCAAAACATGTAGTATTTAGCGTCAGAGTCACTCGACCATCAGGCCCCTATATCAAACATGTAATAATGTAAAATCAACATCTGCTGAAATTGAAGAATAAATGATAGCGCTAAAATTCCATTCCAATATATTATGCAGGCCTATAATTGAATACTTTTTATTTTATAATTGCTAAAAAATAATAATTGTGCTACACAGATGTAGGGTAGTTCAATTAAAAGTTTGCTTTCAAAATAAATCTGTTATTTATTTTTCTGTAGAAAATATTTCAGAAATCTATTGAAATTCTAAAAAAAAAAAAAAAAAATGTTTTCGAAAACACATTAAAAGTGAATCTTCAGGGAAAAAATGTTTTGAAATTTATGTATCTATGCAGACTATTGAAGCTAAAATTATCTTTTTTAAACTTTCTTTATGATAGCATTGCCACTTTCTTGCTGTCTGATTCAATCCCAGTTTTGGAGAGTGATTTTTATCTCAGAAAAATGCGTTCGTAAATTCAAGATTTTATTTTTCATTCTTTTATTTATTGAATAAAACATTTTTCATCAGCAGTGAATTCAGCTGCAAACTTCAATTAAAATCTAGGCTCAAAAAGTTACATTAAAAATCGTTAAAAAAAGGACACCATAATCATAGGTTTCATTTAAATGTTTTATGTTAGTATTTCTAGAGAAATGCTTTTAATCAATTCTCGTGAAAAAGTTCGTCAGAATATTAATTAATTAGATGGGTAAAAAAGAAAAAAATCTGAAGTACATTTCCCAATGAATATCTTCGGGGCTAGTGTCAAACATTTTTTTTCTTTTTTAATATTTGGTGACGAGATCAGCTGAGGTTTTGTTATGAATCTTGAATAGGTGCAAAGGAGCCGCTGGAGTTGTTTGCGAGGATTAAGTGCACTTTTAATGACAACGTGAAAATGAAAAAAAAAATGTTCTTTTTCGCCGAAATGACTCTGATAATAAGAAGCTTCATAAAAAAATTTCTTAATTCGGGTTTATTACTTGAGGAGAACTTTAATAGAAGAGGAAAAAAGAAAACACGGCGGACACTTACAATTCAATTTGCGGTAAAAGAGAGAGAAAGAAAAAAATTGTGTTTCAAGTTGAAAATGGTATCGGAAAAAAGAAAGTTGGGATTTCACCTCTTCTTTAAGATGCTTCATCAAAAATTTTATTTCCTCTTGTTCAAGTAAAAGGCAGTTCTTTTATTTTTTATTTTTTCAATCTCTTCGGATTGGTTTTCTTCTTGTTTTCCACATTCAGAAAAGTTTATAGATATTTTTTAAATATTTTGCCTTTTTTATTGAAATATATTTCCTATCTTTAAAGTGATACCAATATTTGTAATTGTCTGAAATATCAACGTGCTAGGTACTAATCACTGGTTTTGGTATCACAGGTTTTGGGTTCGAGTCACGACGGCGCCATGGATATTTCTAGTGGTTCGGAATTCACTTTAGACAGTAGGTGCCGGTCTCATAGAATCGCGGAGCGCTGCGGGGGTAGTGTGACTCGCGTCCGTAGCTTATCTTTAAGCTACACGTGCCTCCTGGGTAATGCTGAATGAGTAACAGACGTGCAGGCCATTCTTAAGGCATAAAGATGAACCGACTCTGTATTGCCAGCTGCATTAGAAAAAAAAACAGGTACAAATCATGTGGTGAGACCGTTTCCAGTTTATGGCTGGTAAATTTAATGTAATATTTCTACTGTGTGAAAATAGCCATATTAGTTAGCATATTTATTTTTGAGAAAGTGTATGGAAGAGTGATTTCCTTAATGATTTTCTGTAGTGTGAAAAACAATTAACGATATCTGCAGTGATTTTCTTCAGAGAAGAATATGATTTTCGTAATTTACCCGTGGTTCCACGTATACAAACCTGTTTCCTCCTACGCACTGCAAGAGCGTCCCTCGCGGGGATCAGCAGAAATCGTCAGTAGGCTTTGAGACTCTCCCCAGAGAGAATGTACAGCGCAATTACCGCGCTTCTGTTGAGAAATATTTACTTTACAGTCTCTCATCCCGAGAGAAGATAGAGTTAGCCTCATCTTGGGCATCAATGGGCCTACAGACTCTCATCCAGAGAGGAAGTACATTTCGTTATCCAGCGTGTACCCGAGTAACTTTATTTACAGCTTAGAAGAGGGATCCTTCCACTGATCTTTAATTGTATATCGTTAAATATGCTACTTGTGTGTTAAATAGTGTTTGTAGTTTAGTGTGGTGTTAATGTAGTGGTTACGTGCTTGTAAAAATAAATCTGCGTTTTTCTTCAACTTGTGACTCAAATCGACCCCACAGAGATCTAGCTGCACAAACAATTGAACGTCATACAATACCAATTTCAATACCTGTACTAGAGCCATGGCTTCTTTAATCACAACTCCATCTCCATTATAGTAAATCACTTTTTAATAATGGAAGTGAATTGAATGATTATTTTCATAGTGTGAAAGACAAATGTTGATTACTGCAGTGATTTTCTTCATCGAGTAGAAGAACAATGTTTTTCATAGTGATTTTATATAACACGTGAAAGTAGAGTAACGATTCAAAGATTTTCAATAATGGGTAATGATTTCCTGTAGTGTACTGGAATAGAAATTATTTCATATTGATTATAGGGAGAGTAATGATTTTCGTAGTGATTTTTCACAGTGAGTAAAAACAACAGTTTCTATATTCAATAGTCTATGGTATGTAGGAAAGTCAATATTCGTTTGTTCAAAAGATAACCCTGGATCGACTTCAAAAGCGCACCCCATCCGTGCATTTGAAATAAATGAAGAGCATTACACCCTTTTTTTCCTGGATTGAAAGGATATTTTCCCGGAAATGTGAATTAGCGAGGAAATGTTCATGAAGCGCAATGGAGGGCGCACTTACGGAAAGCCCGTGGTCACCGAAGCCCGTCCTATTTCTCCCTAGAGTAGGATAAAGTTTTTATAGCGGCAGTTTACTACGAAGAAAAGTTCTTAGGTGCCTCCATAAAGGAAGTGAAAACTTTTCAACTTCACTGAAATAAAGCTTTAGGGCCGACCAACCCGAGAAGGAGAGAATGACCCCCCTTTCTCTTTCCGGAACGCCAGGTGTAAGATTTTCACACGCCTCCACTTTCACTTGCGTGGTTTCTGGACTAGAAAATAGACCCACCAGCCTATACGGTTAGAGAAAGGGTGAATTATGATGTGGGTGTGTAGTAAAACAAACCATTTAAATGTGTTCTATTGAAAAGGTTTCCATATTAAAACAAGCAAGTCAATTATTTAACAAAATAATTGAGCTGTCTATTTAATTTAGGGGTCTGATGGCCAAGTGTCTAGCACTCTGACGCTCGGTGTTACTAGTTTCATAGGATCGTAGAGGGTTGGGCATAAGACTGACAATACTACCTGGTAAAATGAAAACATATCCAATCTCAAAATCTGTTAGTAGATATAAGGCCCGTGATCCACCACGGGCTATTGCACCAGAGATTTGCCAATGGTTTGTCGCTCTACTGCCATTCTGTGCACACTTTGGGCTAATAAGACCGGGACCTACAGTATAATGCGGGTTCCAAATCACTCTCAAACATCCATGCCACCGTCAAGGTTCGAACCTGAAGCTTGTGGTACCAAATACCAGAGTGCTGACAATTGTCCATCAGGCCGCCCAATGAGGTACTGGTATGGGCAGAAAATCATTGAGCTCGGCTTCTTTTGTAGAATCTTAACCCAAACCAATTCGAATGATAACCCAATATTGATAAAAAAAAATAAGAAACCAGAGAATATATTTTATTCTGATATATCTGATATATTGGATGCGAAAATGATCTTTCTCTTGCCTCTTTAAAACCTGTCCTTTCACAGACATATCGAATGCATGAAGAAAATAAGAACAACATAACAAAACCACAGAAACAGTTGCCACAAAACCTTAACTATGTCAACAGCATTAAAAATAAATATCACAAAAAACAGAAATTTAATGCGGTAGAGAAGCGTTTCCACCATGAACTAACGTTTGAAAAAAAAAAATAACATTTTTCGCGTCAATTCAAAGAACTATTAGAGAGTTTTTGCATACCGTATTTCGGACGTCCGTTAGCTTTTTCCCTAGCGCGCATGCTCATAGGAAACATTATTACAGGTACGCATGCGCAATTTCCTATGAGCATGCGCGCTAGGGAGAAAAAGCTAACGGACGTCCGAAATACGGTATGCAAAAATTCTCTATTGTCACAAAACTTTAACTATGTCAACAGTATTAAAAAGAAAATAATTATTTGATAATCAAATACATATTATTAATAAACTAGAAAATAGTTTTTGTTTGTTTCGTATTTTCATGAGTGACAACTTCATAAAAGTTTATATTCTGTATCAGTGGTCGACATAAGTTATAAGAACAATATCATAATCAATAATTTATCGGAATAATTATTTAAAAATATATATATATATATATATTTCTATTCTTACTCACTATAAATAAAAATTCAGCAAATAATCAAAGTAGCAATAAAAGAGTCATTATAGTGCTCGGAAAAAGAAGAAGTTATGAATTCATCTAATTTTGGTATTGTAATCCTAAAGAAATTGGCGAAACATTGGCGACTTCCTCATGAGTACAGTATTCTAGATTTCAACCGAAAATATTTTGTTCCATATGCAGTTATTCAAAGACTAGGTCTTTTACTATATGATGTAGAAATTCTATATTTTTCTAAACGATCGTTAACGTGTTACAACATCGTAATTTTTCCTTACGAAACAGATTCTTCCAACATCCGAATTGGTTAATCTTTTTTTCTTCCCTTGACATCAAACTGCAGCGATATCTGCCGTGAGAACTCCAGCAGCCCAATAAAATTTAGCCCTGGTGAAGTTGTCAAAATTAAGAGTCGTAAAATCAAGTGCAGGGCATGTTGTCAAATGCAAAAAGTAAATGGCATCACCCGACAAGCGCAGGCATCCTGATTAGCTACTCATGTGGTTCAAGTGTTTACTAAGAAAATCGTGTCCTGTCGAGAGTCGGAAATGTGCTGTAAAAACTTGCACGGGGCAACTACATTGGGATGGGTGACGAAACAAGTATATTCCAGGGTTACATGGAATACACTTGTTTCATCAGTTATCCTATGTTAACAACAAGTTGCCAACTCAAAAAATAGTGAATAACAGGTGTCAAGATCTGCTATCTCATCAAAACAAATAACAAGTTAGAGTAAAATGAAGAAATCATCTAACAATAAAAAAAATATTGTAAAGCTGGATTAAGCTATAACAAAAATAAAGAGTTTATTCATGTTTACAATGTCTGCTTTGAAAACCAACCATCTTATCTTCGCACGAAGATAAAATGTCTTCGCATAGATGGCATTTTTTAAAGGAAACTCATTTTCACATATCAATCATAGCTTTCTTCACTCTTTCATTCAAAAATATTGTAAATTCACTGGTGCACTCGCTTGCAGATTTGTACAGGACATGTATGTATAATTAATTGAAATTATAAACTCATGTTCCTTAAAATATTTCCTTTACATATTTTGATGATATTCTGTTAAAAACTGTTCCTTATTTTATTCTGCTGATATTTTTTTAAATTATAAATTTATGTTCAAATTAAGTTAAAATTAAAAAAATTTAAGAATATCATCAGAATAAAATAACAAATAAGAATAGCAGTAGAAATATAAGAATATTTTTTTGTAATAAAATAAGAATAAACGAATAATACGAATGTCGTTAGGATAATTAAGTGCACGTAATGACTTAATGGTAAACATAATCTTCAAAAATTTTTATACGTTTTTGCCTTTTAATCACTGTTCTATTGGATTTCATAACGTTAAATATAACAATTTTTTATTATTAAAAATTTTAAAAAATTTCAATTTTTAAATACAAAAAAATGTATTTACAAAACATTAAAATAATTTTATTTTCTCACTAATTCTACTGCTTGTCGATCATAAGACGAATTAAGAAATTATAGCGCAGGTAATGATAAACGAGGTTGCCATTTTCTGCTGAATTGCTTATAAGCATCGTGTCACATTTTTTGAAAATCATTGAAAAGAAAACAGGATTCAATCCGAAACATAAATTTCAGGTTGAGTTACAAACTCAAGTTATTGGAAGTCATTTACTTGAAATATGCTTTTAAATAAACTACATTAATATCCTTAAAAAGGATTATGTCTTTATATAAGAATTCATTCTCAGGAACAGCATGTTCGGAAAAAAAATTTAATAATTCTTATTTTATAAGAATTTTAAAATGGAAGAAAAATATTTTCTCATGTTGCTAATTTTCTTTCTTTTGTTCCGATTGTTAGTTAAACTACGATTTCATGGAATCATAATGTATACTTGGAATTAATTTACTCAACCGAAATCTTCAATTGGTTTTCAACTTTTTTTCTTGTCAAATTCTAACGAAATTTTAAATCCTCTTTTTTTCATATAGGAAAGAATTGGATCAAGTAAAAATAATAGAAGTCGTTAGAATAATTAATTGTACGTAATGACATATTGGTAAACATAATTTTCAAATTTCTTTTAAACTGTATCATTATTCAATCACAGTTCTATTGGATTTAATAACATTAAATACAACAAGATTTTTTTTACTTTTCAAAATTTTTAAATGTAAAAACATTTATATTACAAAAAATTAAGAAAAATAATTATTTATTAATTTATTATAATAATTATTTATTAATTTATTATAATAATTATTTATTAATTTATTATAATAATTATTTATTAATTTATTATAATAATTATTTATTAATTTATTATAATAATTATTTATTAATTTATTTGCATTGCTTATTTCAGTATATTGTTTTAAGAAGAGATAGATGTAACGTCATATTTATTCTTAAATATCGTAAACATCTGAATTGGTTTCCAAGACTCGCCTTTTATTGCTTAATAGAATGCTGAGAACTTAACGGAAAAAATTATTTTTTAAAATGAAATTAAATTTTACACATGTGTAAATAATTATACATGAAAATAATCCAATATAGATAAAATATTATTTTAATAAATCTTAATCCAAACAATTTTGCAACTTACCCAATATGGAAATAAAAAAAAATGATGCAGATGTTTGAAGGCAGACGTTTCAAAGTTCAACAGCAAATAAATTTTTTTATAAACACGTTTTATCATTTGAAATAAAAACTATGTTATTTTCTTTCTTTTTATCACATAATAAATTTATTGCACTTAACATCATAGTTCAAAGTATATTTTTTGTCCGGAGCGCGAATAAACACCGGTTCAGAATCTCCAGTTTAACAAACTAATTCTTTTTAGAATTCCATCAATTTGTTATAGACGTGATGTTGCCACACGTGAATTAAATAATTTGTAAAGTAATAACTAGTGCCTAGTTTAAAATGAAAATATAATTTTGATATTAAAATGAACATTTCAACAAATGAAAAAAACATTGATCCTTTGATTATGAAAGCAAAAATGTACAAAGTTTTTTTTAATATATATTATACAGAATTTACGTATAATAATAAAATAAAAATCATTGAATTAATAAAATTCAAACAATTTTTTTTTTCGATTATCTTTGATACGGTGTATTGAACGATTGAAACTTCTGTAAATCGTATCATTTCAAAATCGCTTGCTTTATATAAAATAATTATAAAAATTTAAATAGGGCAAATAAATAAAATAAAAAAATAATTGAATAAATAAAATAAATAATTGAATAAATAAAATAAATAATTGAAATCTAATTAATAATAATTAAATTGAATTAATAAAATAAATAATTGAAATATTTTATTTATCAACTGAATCGTTTGGTTTATACAGGTTTAATCTGGAATTTTAAATTTTTGGAAGATTAAAAGCAAATCTGCCAACGTTTAAATAGTTTATTCGAAGATTATTATAATTAAAAATTATTCATTTAATTTGTTATTATTTTAAGTGTTTATTTTTATTAAAATTACATTTTTTTTTAAAAATAATAATGCCCTGGTTTATTAATTTTTCGTCATCAAAAAATGTTTTATTATATTTGATACGATACTTTGTTATATGATTCGTAATTAAAAAACTTGCATCGAAAAATATTTTTAAAAATATCGTTTGCATTGCTGGAATTCTAATGAATGCAATTGTTTCAAAATAGTCTCATTATTTGAAAAGTCAAAGTATCTTATTTATATTGAATATTGTTGAAGTTTCGAAGACAATTAATTTGCAAAAATAAGAATATTTATATAAAAATGTTTTATAAGAATAGTCAAAATATTCTACAGGAAATATTATTTTGTCTTAATCTTGAAGAGGATCAGATAGGTAAGTTATTTTATATGCTTGAAAAATATTTGTGTAAAAGTGTTCCATGTAAAAATTTCTATATGTTAATTAGAATAGACACGACATGTGTTTAATTTACATTGATTAATTAACGTACTGCATATAATATTTTTCTTGAAAGAGTTTGTTTTCTTTTTGTTAATGAAGAACATATTTCATGCTTAATAGTTTGAAATGAAATGAGGGTTAAATTGTTTGGGTGAGTGTTCATAGATTTTCCTTTAGTCCTGTTTTCATGTAACATTTAATTCTTTTAATTGGTTTCATAAAATCCTTTATTATTTCTTACAATTTTATAGTAGATCGAATGATAGTGTTGAATCCTTAATTTCTAATGGATCTTTTTTTTTGAGATTGGCAGAAAATTCATAAATAACAGTAAGAAATACAAAAATAAAATCCACTCAGATTACTTTCATAAATATAAGAACAATTCCTTGCTCTAACAAAATGGCAAGGAAATGGGAAATATATTTTAAACAATAATTTGAAAACATTACACTTTTTTTTCTTTTTAAAGTTTCCTCATTTTCCAGTCATCGTCTTGATGAAAAGTTCGACTTCAATAACTTTTGCATTTCGCTTGAGTCAACAAATTGTTTAAAAGATTTTAATAGAAATAGAAAGCATTATAATAATACCAGTTTCTCAACTATTATTTAATAATAGTATATGAAAATTCTTGTAATAATTATTTTACGTTTGAAATTATTCTCTTGTTACTAATCTATTGGAATTAGTACAATTTCTTTGTTTCAAGTTTTACAATTATTCTGTAAACTGAAAGTCTTTTAGTATTCTAAATTATATTTATTGCATAATAATATTCTGATTTGTCCACTATAAAAATTAATCTTAATAAAAATTAATCTTAATACTTTTCTTAATGCTTAATAGGTTTGATTTTCAAATTTCATTTTTTTATATGGTTGGGATGAATCCAAATGGATGTCAATTAAGATGTGGAGGTTAAGGGGTCTATCTCATTTGCCAGTCATTGCATTGATGTATAATTCATGGGAAAACCACCGTGCATGAAGTACGAATGTTCATCCCTTTGTATGCTGCATTATGTATGCATAAAAAAAAGTTAAACCAGACTCTTAAATTAGGGTGGAGTCCGTGCTGATCGGCACTCATCTCGAAAAAGGAGAAACGTGTTGTTGAAGGATAAACAAGGATGGGTTGTCATGGAGACGGATGGAAGTGGACAGTTGGGGAAGTGTGGAACGCAAAATACACCAAGATGATTGGACATGTGCAGTGCCATCCAACGGAAGAAGTTACACTTCACAGAAGTCATTACTCTAAAGAAAATAAAAAAATGTAAGCCCTGAATGTGAAGAGGTCGCTGTTCGCACAAAAGTTTGACAGATCTTGTGTGTTGTTCCTCCTCCTCTCTGTTGACTTCAAGATGTTTGGCGAAGGGAGCGGTCTTCGTGGATGGGTTGATCCGCGTTCGCTAACATTAGCGCTCTCTGATATATTACATATATTTATTGTATTTGGGGTGTGAAGATGTTGAAAAAAGTTTGCTTTGTTACAGGTAACATTTACATAGATGTTATAATGTAACATTTACTCTGTTATTTTTTTTGACAAAAATGTAGCCTTATCTAAGTATGTGATATCCTTAATTTTTTATGAATCTAAAATTAATTTTTTCCAGTTTTGACTTGATTACAATACATTATCATCCTCCTAACTGGCTCGGCAGCCCGTTGTGGGCCTTGGACTTCTTTAAAAGATCCAGCCAGGCTGTTCTCTTCTTGGCCGTGGACCTCCAGTTTTTGATCTTAATACCATCAAAATCAGAGTCTAAACAGTCGACCCATCTCGTTTTCGGTCTTCCCCTTGGTCACAATACATTATAGTTGTTAAAATAACATTATCGTCAGTTTGTTAACTCTTAAAAAAGTATAGATAAAAACACTTAAGATATGTTAAATGACTCGTAGGTTATGTGTCAGATAGTAATTGAATGATTCTTTTACGTCATCTGCGAAATAGTACTTGATAAACCTTTTTAAGTCTTCTGTAGATTATAACGTCTCTGATTTTAGACCTACAACGCCTTCAAGAAGAGGGCCACTTTCAGGTTAATGAGAACACTTTCAGTTTTATTTACAAACACTATATTTTGTTTGTTCCTCCTCCTCTCTGTTGTCTTGTTTTTTGAAAATGTTTTGAGAAGGGAGCAGTCGTTGTGGACGGGTTTATCCGCTAACATGAACGCTTTCCGATGCGTGCAAAGAAAATTATAAAGGGTTTCAGTTAGAGCTCAAAATGTATCCTATTTTATGAGATGGAAATGTTTCATTTATGTATTGGGATATGGGTGATAAAAGGCAGCTTTTTTATGCGCAAAAACAAGCATTTTTTTTATAATAATATATGACGCGTCTTGTAATTCAGATGAAATGTTTTGCAAAAGGGTAGCGGACTTAAAATATGAGACGAAATTTTTTGATACTTTAACTATTAATTCTATATAAAAAAGGATTATCTAGATAAGAATGATTATTTATCATTTAATAATGATTTATTGTTCTGAATAAATTGTTGTATTGATGGATTAAAAAATTAACAATGATTTAAATAATTTTGTCATAACTACACAAACTATGCATTGTTATGCTGTTACTTATCCCCCTCGTGTAAGAAAACCTACACCAGATCCATGGCGACTGGGCCATAACCACGGGCAATATACAGTTTCCCTTTTAGCGAGCAACCACGAGGGCTGAAGACTGACTCAACCTCAAGACAACGCTCTTACGATCCTATTAGATAGGGTCCTACGGTTTAAAGTGGCTTGCGGACCACTACAAACCTCCACGAAACCGCTGAGACTCGAACCAGAAACATGGGGCACCCAGTTCCAGAGCGCTATGTAATGTGGCTGTCATTGTAATGCATTTACACTTTTTTCATGTTTTTTTTCAGTTGGAGTTATTTTTTTTCTGTACTTTTTCTTTATTGCAATTGGAGCTAATTTATATGTATGTAGTGATTATAAGTCCCACTTTCAAAATGCTTTTAAAAAAATACTACTTTCTCACAATGAGTTCCAATTTGAACTGAAGATATTCGAAGAAAGGGGAAACTGTACGGCATCAAAAAAAAAGTTCAAGTGTGTATTAATAGATATAAAATATATATTTGTAAGCGGCTTAAAAAAAGTGATATTTTGATTTTTGTGATATTTTGATATATATTTGATTTATATTCCCTTCTGTGATATTTTGAATCGAAATGACAACGTATTTGGCATGAGTTGCACATTAAACCAATTGCAGTGTTCAATGAGCTTGGAAAAAATGACTTCCAAGTCATTCAACAGTTGAAGACACTGTGAGTGGAAAGACCATACACTACGGCAAGCTCATACAAATTGGATGGGAAAAATAAGTGGAACTTTTTTTTTTTTTTTGAAGATTACCGTTTCCTTCTTCTTCGAGTACCTTCAGTTCAAATTTGAACTCATTTTGACTAGTGGGACTTTTTTTTACAGCATTTTGAAAGTGAGATTTTAATTATAATAACCCTGTTTATTTGAGCTATACAATTAATGTACGCTGCTATTTTTAAAACAACTCTTAAGCAACAGCAATTATTTTTCCTACTGCATTAAGATTTTGTGACTAACAGGTATACATAAAGTTGTTACTTTCCTTTGCGAACTATACTTGGATATGTAGTCACAATTTGATTCCCTATTCATTTTATACATTGATTCATTTGAAAAAAAATGACCTAAATCAAAATCGTTACTTATGTGAATGTGAATCTTTACTTATGGTTAAAATGTGTTTGTTGGCGCTTGTTTTGGATAAGACTTTGATGTTCAAAATAATCGCTCAATATCCGATATTTACGTATTACGGCACTAGAAATTCTTCTAAGAAAATCCCCTTTCTATCAAAAACACACGAGTTCCATTAGGACCTAATTTATTTGACAAAAAGAAGCCAACAGTCACTCACGACCAGTGAAAAAAAAGAGAGCGTATTTTCGGAGGATCAACAGGGAAGGGTTGCCATGGCGACGGATTGGAGTGGACGTTTTGGGAAATGTGAGACGAAAAATTCAGCCATGATTACTGGATGTTCGCAGCGGCGGTTCCTTTTAACTGGGTTGTTGTTCTTGACGAGAAATTACGGAGGGATAAAAAAAAAGAAAAATGATCGGAGGATTGGAGATGCCTTTGTTGAAGATCTGTGTGTTTCTCTTGCAGAAGTAGATGACTGTTTGTTTTCGCTCTGCTTTATAGACATTTCGCTGAAATTTTGGAGTGAGGTGACAAAAAGAGCGGATCTTTTTCGACGGGTTAATTCGCCGTGTTCAGTTACATTGCCACTTTCTGAACGAAAGCTTTAAAGGTTCCGTAGATGTAGGATGGGCAAATGTTTAAAATAAAATGTTAGAATATAACATTTAATGTGTATAATTTGTGTGATAAATATCTAGTCTTGTCTTAGTGTGTGATATCCTTAATTTTTTAAGAATCTGAAATTAATTCTTTCTTGTTTTGACTTTATTACAATACATTTCTGAAAATAATGCAATCATCAGTTTGTTAAATCTCAAAAAGTGAAGATACAAACACTATGTGCAATCTGTTGCTGTGTAAGTCATAAAGTAAACAATATGTTGGGTTTCAAAAGACTTGAATTGGTCCATCTTACTCCTGAAACAATCTAAATTAGGATGATGTTTAAAAGAAACGGCGGTTGAATCCTCCTTCTGCATGGAGAGAAAAACATTCAACAGAAGAAATCACCGCACGAGTTTGATGGATGAAGACATGATGATGCATCCGTCCAACAGCAAAATAGTGTCTTCCAATCATCATTCCCATTCTTAGCAAGCGATAGTGATTCCGTCTGCCTTCATTCTGCAACAAAGAGTGATAAAACCTGGTGCATCACCATCACTCACATTTACGGCGCTAGCTCAAATTTGTGTGGGCAAAAAAAGTGTGGGCCTTAAAAGAATCTCTCAGATGCACTGCGACATCCAGAGGGGGGATTCTTCTGAGTCGCGTTTCCATTGAGCCACCTGTTAGATGAAAAGGCGGGAGAGAGGGGAGATGATTTAAGATGAAGGGTGGAATCGCTTCTCTTTCTGTTGGAAATTCGGAACAATGGATTCCGCTATGTGTTCGACAAAGGCATCTGAGCAGTGATGTTGAACGGATGAGTCCATTTAAGAAATCATCATTATGAGAGTGCAGCAGAGAGTTCCGATCACTTTATTTCGCACAAGTTGCCTTTCACACAGTTGAAATACAAGGGCATTCAAAATGAAGGATGAGTGCCCCGTGCATTGTAAATAAACATTTACAAAGGCTAATTTGTAACGTCTCGGCCTATGGTAGACCTTTTATGGCTTCAGGAAGAGGGGCGCTTTCAGATTCAGGGGAGCACTTTATATTTTACTTACAAACATTATATATCTATATATATGCCTGATGGACGAGTGCCTAGTGCTCTAGTGCTCTGTACCACAGCTTTCGGGTTCCAATCCTGGAGGTGCCATGGATGTTTGTGAGTGGTTTGAAATCCACTTTACGCCGTAGGCCCCGTCTAATTGGATCGTAGAGCGTTTCGGGGCTCGTGTGACTCTGGTCCGTGGCCTGTCTTCAAACAACACGTGCCCCCTGAGTAGTGCTGAATGAGTAATAGTGGTGCAGGCCTTGCTGTTGGCATAAAGATGAACTCTATCTGTATTGCCAGATGCACTAGAACAACAACAGTAAAATGTCATTCAATACGATAGTGCAGCAGAGAGTTCCAATCAATTTGAATACAGGGGCATTCAAAATGAAGGAGCATAAGGATGGATTTTAAATTTTTATTTACGACGCATGAGACATGATGATGCCCCACGCTGCATATTAAAGTAAGATAAAATAAAGTTGAGAGTTATTTTATGCACACTTTTCTCATACGACATAGTGTAGAATAGATATATTTCTAACTCTTCATTTTGAATAAATCTGTAGAATAACTTAGTAAGGAAGAACTTTGCTTATGCTATGCAACACCGTTTAGTTAAGAGATGCAAGCTGGTTAAGACTTCGGTGATATTCCAAATTTAATGAAGTCTAAAAATAAATTTTAAAAAAAACAAACAACTACAGGTTTATTCAAAATGAAGGAGCAGGTGTAACCCTTCTGATTTCTTCGCATAACAAAGAGTGCGTAAAATAACTCTGAACTTTCCTCTATCCATAGATATGTTGTCCATCATTGCCCCGGTCATTGGAAATAAAAATTTAAAATCATTTTAAATGACTCTGTATTTGTACTTTAGAAAGTCACCGGATAATACAAGTAGCAGCATAGTAAGTATTTTGTGATGATAAACATGTAAAGCATATGAACAGGAGGGAAAAATTGTACCTCACTTCTTCTTTTATTGAGTATTTTCACAAATTCATGCAAAATGCGCTACTTTTGAATATGTCTCCTCGATTACAGTATAAATTTTACGTACTATATAAAAGGATAAACATAAGGAATATATCGACAAAGTCATGTCAGACAAGTTCCTTTAATCTCATTTCCATCATTTTTGTGTATGCATTGAGTCTAAAATACATAACCATCCCACTTTATCCCCTACGACGTTCTTTCCGTGGAGCCATTTTTATCGGAAACTCAACATCCTTCAATCATGTTTTTTTAGCTGAGTGAGCGATGATCCTGGGAAAAAATAACAGCGTATTAAAGTACCCAAAATATCCATAAAACAAAACACAGTAAAATAAAAAAAAAACATTTTACAAAAAGTTAATATGCCCAAAGTGTCCCTTGACTCATCACATACCGGAAAGAGTGCGGATAAAGCAGAAAGAATGTTGATGAATGTCGGAAAGAGATCCGCGCACATTGCACGGGTTGGACAAAGGAGAAGCCGTCGACTTCGACGCCGAGTGGTTTGGTGAGAAAGGGGGCTTTCATATAAAGATACGTCTTATTCCGCCGGTTGATGTGTTGATGGCAGCAGTTGGTCCTTGAGCGTGGCTCTTGTGAGTATGTCACTGAGCTCGATGATTTTTTTTCTTAAGAAATAAGCACCATCCATTTCATATATTGAAAGTAAAAAGTCACATTTGAGAAAGTAATTGCATTCCAAAAGAAATTCGTGATGTGGTGGGGATTTAGAAATACAAAATATGCGTAGGCATTATCCCATCAATGTGCGAGTTTGATTCAAAAAAGGAAGTAAAGATAGAAGTAATTATAGGGGGAGGGAATAGGGGGTTTGCATTGGTGTTTTAAGGGTCCTATTCTCAGAATTTGATGCAAAACTTGTACTGCTTCTTTTAATCGCAAATTATCTTTGTGGAATCAAGTGTTCATCGCTTATGAATCTACTTTATTATAATCAATTTATTAAAATATACTTTTTAGATGGACAATAAATCTCTACATTATAATAAAAGATGAACATGTGTATACAATTCTCAAAAAAAAAAAAAAAAAAAAAAAAAAAAAAAAAAAAAAAACTAGCCAAGGTGTGGAAATTTACATAATTTTTGTCTAAGATTGCCATTAAACTGTAGGTTCCCGGCCTGTTTGGCTATATTGTGCACAAACGAATAGAGCGACAAACGAAACAGAGCCATTGCCATGAGAGAGAGAGAATAACATTATATATTGAATTGAGTAAGAGCAGCCAAAAATGTCATCTTCTACATACCTGTGTTAATTGATTTAACAGAGAACCTCCAACCCGATTTATCTTATGATACTCAGAAAATACAACACACAATTTTCGGCTATCAGGAAAAAACTTGAAACGATTATCCTCCTAAAGCCTGATCGACGTTTATAGAAGTTGCCATTCATTACCATCGAGTCTATTTGCTTGTGACTGCGAAGGACATCTCCAATGCAATCTAAGCAAATGTACCTATTTTACTAAATTAATAAAATCCATTATTTTTATTAATTTAATAATATTTTATTATTTGGCATGTGCACGTATGTCAACCTAAACCATTTGCAATACAAATTTTAGTAGATTCAACGTTTAGCAGGATATTTGCAGTATGAATCCACAAGACCAAAAACTATTAATGCCTTCTAAGAGATCATTCAGGGATAAATATGACACATTAGGATTTTTTTATTCAACATTTACAAAGCAGTTCCAGGCACAGTAGAATAAAACTATGTGCTTTGGAATTAAATGATAATGTCAATCTGTCAGAAAACATATTTTCATTTTAATGAAGATAACATCCATTCAATACAATTTGTAATATTCAGTAATCCACAAAATAATTATAAATTAAAAAATCCGTAATTACTGGAAATAGAGGAAGTAACGAAAATGCCTCATCTATAAATGCATTGTTGGTTTAACTTTCACACTTATCCGCACTTTCTTTGACCAGCAGACGATTCAAAACCACCCCGGGGGAAATGATCGTCTGGGTTGAGTTGTGTCACATCGTTTGTGAAGTGGTCGAATATCGGAGGTAGATGGATGTTGCCAGATGTCCGTGGAAATGTCTCGGGGGGTGCGAGGGGGCGGGGGGCGGTGGAGCATAGGAAATGAATTATCTTCATATCTGTTTTTTGTATTAAATTTTAAAAATTTTCGCACTGTAGATTTACATTAACATGTAAAGAGACATTTATACTTTACTCATATTCCATTTGCATTTCCAGTACCGAAAAAATTATTATTATTTTTTTATTTGCAATGGCAAGGCAATAACAAAAAGGGAAAAAATACAGAAAAGGCACATAAAAGAGTTTCAGGTTCGAGTCCCGGCAGTGCCATCGATGTTTGTAGTGGTTCGGAATCCCCTTTAAACCACCATCACCACCACCACCACTGCACCACACTCATCACTGTACCTAGAGCTTCCCCTATACAGTTTGGGAATGATGTAGGTGAGAAAGTCTAATTGGGCTCTGTGACGCTCTACGGCCATAGGAGACCGGGACATACGGCCTCAAGTAGATTCCGAACCACTACACACATCCATGGCATCGGGGACTCGAACGCGAAACCTGTGTTATTCGGGTAGTAAAAGAAAATAATGAATAAACTAAATTATCATCAATATAAGCAACTTTTATTTAATCAGCCTTTTATTGCTCATTTGTATACTCTTCTTTTTAACTTCAACCGCAAAAGTGACATGTAACATAATGAGCACAATATTCTCTTGCCCATCAGGTTTCATAACCGCAGTTTAAGAAGGATAATAATAAAAGCAATATTAAAATGAACAGCCTTTATGCGACGCTTGACACGCGAATTAAGAAATTAATTAATAATTTACTTGGCACTTTAATAGTCTAATTGACACTTTAATGAGAAGTTTCGAGACTATTTTATGCTGATAAAAGCGAATTTCATCGTTTCGAAGGTTATTTATGACACACATCAACGACGAAAAAATTCTCTGGCAAATGAAAGGTGTTTCTTTTGGATGCTTATTGCGTGGAAAATGGTGAAAAAAATTCCATCCCTTACAAATGGATTCCAAACCCCAGTCTAATTTAAGAATTGAGTGCTTTAAAGAGCAAGAAAATCATTATTTATATGAGTTTTCATAAAAATAGTAATTTAATAAATAGAATAATGTAGAATATTAAAAAAATAATCATGAAAAAAAGAAAAAGAAAAAAAAATGTTTTTAAGCTAAAATTTATAGCTTTTAATTCCAAATATTATCACTATCCTGCTAAAATTTTAATCTTTAAAATGCTTTATCGCCAAACTTTTTGAATAAACTAATTTGTTTTTTTAAATTACTTTTACGCCAAAAGTTAATGCTTTATTGCCAAATTTTTATCACTAAAACATTTTTTTTCCTTGAATACTTTTGCGCAAAATGCTATCGCTTTTAAGCCAAATTTAGCACTATTATGCCTAAATTGTCTTTAGCCAATTTATAGTTACTCTACAGTAGTGTAACCCTAAAGAAATTGGTGAAATATGCCGGGTTGCAAGATTGCCGACTTCCTCAGGTTTATTCTAGATATCAACCCATTATTCATCTAAAATAAAAACTCCTTAAATCATTTTAATTCTCGACACCACGTTGATTCCTTTCCAAACAACAAGAAACTGTTTTTAATAAGACTGGAAAACCTCTTAGAATCTTTTCCCACGTCTCCCGGGACTTGAACAAAAATCCGCTCCATTTATGAAATCAGATCGATTGCAAAAAAAATCGCAAACTCAACATCTTTCGACCCCCCTTCCTACTGTTCTCTCGTGCCCCAATAAAATAAACGCGCATCCTTTCAACAGTTGCAGTTTCGGTGATTCTGAGGAATTTTTCTCTCCAGAGAGAACTGAAATGGAGGGAGCGCCCATTCCGAAAGTCTGTTTGCTTAGAAAGGGAGCGTGCGGGTGGAGGGAGGTTTCTGCACTACACCCCCAATTGCAAGTTTCGCATGCATTCATAAATTGTCTGGTAAGTGATACATTCCTCGGAGATCGGGGGAGGAATCACGTCGTGGTATTTCCGTCCAAATGACTCGATGCGTCTCAATGTCAATGCATGCGAGGAATGTTTCATGGTAACGTGAAATATTTGTATCCATTTTGTGTCGTTTCGGAAGTAAAAAGTTTCTCTTTGGTTCATTTCGTCTCTTAAGTTGTGTATTTCAGATTGCAAGTTTCAGAAATGGGTAACTTCGGACATTTTAAGTACAATGTTTTTAAAAAGAAATCACCCTTCCTCTCGGGTGAGAGTCTGCAGGCCAATTGAAAACTTCTCCCGAACGCGCAAGGAGCTCTCTTCCAGAGCGTAGGATGGAGCAGGGTTACAATAATTATTTTTCAAATGTTTGTATACTTTGCGAAATTATGTATAGGATTGTTATTCTTCAAATTTATTTTAATTTACTGAGGAATGTGAGTTAGGGCCTTTCATCCAATAATAATGCAATCGACTGCACGTGCGAAGGGCCAAAGATTCGTTACTGCTCTGAAAAAAAGGAGTAGATTCGATGGCAATTGTGAATGAATGCCACGCATCTAAGGTTGAAGATTATGATTTCTAATCGACCTCAAATCCAGCAGGAAAGAGCAGCTTCTGTTGTGATGGAGCTCCAGCAGGTAGATCTGGGCTCTGTGATGCTTTTACAATTCTATGGCCTACGGCTTAAAGTGGATTCTGAACCACTACAAACATATATGTCAGCGCCGGGACTCGAACACGAAACCAGTGGCATAGAACGCTAGAGTGCTAGCCACTCAGCCAACAAGCCCCCAGTTTTTAGAAAGTACAGCATAGAATTTCAAGAGCCAATAGCTACAAAGAACTAGCAAACCACTTAAACAAATCTATTCCTATAGAGGAGATCATTGATTACAATATATAATGGTGTTTCTTCTGCTATTTATCAAATTTAATTTCTGCTATTTATCAAATCATTTCTATTATTTATCTGACATTATTATAGATCACACAAATTTATCTTTTTTAAAGCTTCTGATTTTTAGTTTCCTTTAGGATATAGAAAATATTAATAAAAATGGCATTAAAGAAGCTCTCATTGCAACGTCATTTAAGAAAACTGACGCTAAATAAAAATATTTTATCCTTAAAACAATCGATTTCAGTTTAAAACCCAAAATTGACTTTTAAGCGCTACTTTTTAATGAAAAGGAAATCTTTCTTTTTTTCCAAAGATATGTCTTAATCGAAATTGAATGGTTAATCATTTATCATATTTTTCTAATTTTTTTCATCACTTCCGTTTCATTCCGACGTTTTATCGAACTCGAAATTGATTTTTAAACATCCGAAGTCTTTTTCACATTAAATTGTTCTGAACTTGATTAACTTTCGATATAATCAGGGAACACTTTAATGAAAACGACTGAAGTAACCCTTCATTTAGAACGCAATGATACATTAATTTGGATAAATACCCCCTAACAATGTAGTATTTAATGTCATTAAAAAGATTCAGTAATGTCTTGCGCATAGCACATTCTTTATATATATATATATACAGGGTGATTATAAATAAAGTTCCAGTTTCAAAATGCTGTCAAAAAACAAAACAAAACACTCAGTGTGTTCAAATTTGAACTGATTGTGACGAGTGTTTCTTTTTACTGCATCGTAATGTTTTTTTTTAAATCATAGGATTTTCATATTGATGACGAGCGCTTACATCTCACCATCTGAATGATTTACTAAGATACATTGTATTACACTGGCCAAGTGTTATTCAATGTATATTAATCATAATTTAATATCTCTTAAACATAATTCAACTATCTTAATCACAATGTATCTAATCGTAATTCAATGTATCTTAACCATAATTCATTGCATCTCAATTACAATGTATCTTAATCATAATTCAAAGTGTCTTAATCACAATGTATCTTAATCATCAAAATATCTTAATCATCAAAATATCTTAATCATAATTCAAAATATCTCAACCATTATTCAATGCATCTCAATCACAATGTATCTTAATAACAATGTATCATAATCAGGATTCAATGTATCTTAATCACAATTTAATGTATCCCAATTATGATTAAAGTACATTGATTCAATGCATCTTAATTATCCATGTTATCTATCATTCACCAAGCCTCCTCACGGTACTATGTGTACAAAGTAGCTCCTAAAAATGCCCATGTCCGAAATTCCTATTTCTTTTTCTCTCTGAAATACGGAGGGGGATTGTGAGGATTGTAAAGTTCTTCCAATATTCTGAGCACTATTATCAATGCAGGTATTAGAAGAATACCTGCATTGATAATAGTGGAAAACAAGAAAAATGTCCGAGTTCCCCGGCCCAAAAAAAAAATTTTGGAGACCCCTCTCTCTCAGAGGGAGAAAGGAGAGAAAGTAGAAGTTTGATTGCTCCGTCGTTTGATTCTTTCTGACTTCTTCCCGATTCTTTTTATCTTCGGGTTTCAGGGTGAAATGGATTTCGCATTTCGGTGATGAAACAGAAGGAAGGATGTCTTACTCTCTGCCCTTCCTCAAAGTTTTTGAATGATGAATGAACTTTCAATATTTTGTTTCAAACTCCAGTCATACGTAAGGGGGTAGCATTTATAAAAACTGCCGCAATCCTAATTGAAATATTACAGGTAAAATAATGCGATTTTTTTCTATTCAACAGAATTTGAAAACCACAGATAATAATTTTTAGAAAGATAACTTTTTCTTAATTTGTAAAAAACTGTAAAAGGTATTTGTAATATGTTGTAAAGAAGGCTCATAGGATAAGAATGCTATATGAACTAATGCTATAGTATTGTATGAGCTACCGTGGGCCTGAATGGCAGAGAGTCTGGTAGATATTTAATAATTTGCTTAAATCATTGGTAACAAATCTGTGTGAATTCTTGCAATAAATAGAAATGAAGCTTGTATTCTTGTTTCTACCTATGTTAAAGTCTATAATATTCTCCTCAGAATACACAAGAGCCCAATTAGGAATTTGGTAATGAACCAGTGTCTTTTTTTAACATAAATACAAGTACCGAAGTGCGCGCTGTATTGGTGGAGACCCTATAATTTTTATATAGCTTTTTTTTTTAATTCAGCAGGCAAATACTTAGATCGTGATCTTTTTATGCCATAATAAAGGGTTGTGCCGGCGTTACAAATACCTGTGAAACCGAGAACCAGAGCTCTAGCAACTTGGCCATCAGGCGCCTTGAAGATAGGCTACGGGCCCCCAACGCTCATATTAGACCGGGATCTATGGTTTTAAGTGGATTTCGAACCACTCACAAACATCTCTGCCACCGCCGGGATTCAAACCCGACGTCTTTGTTACCAACGACTAGAGAGCTAGGCAACTGGCCATCAGGTTGATCAGCATTGATAAAATTATGTAAAGTAAAATTAGAAATATTAGAGAGTTTTTGCATACCGTACGTTAGTTACCGTAGGACGTCCGTTTAGCTTTTTCTCCCTAGCACGCATGCTCACAGGAAACATAATTTCCAAGTAGCATGCGCGCTAGGGAGAAAAAGCAAACGGACGTCCTACGGTAACTAACGTACGGTATGCAAAAATATTCTATTAGATGTTTCTCAGGGTTATGAAAAAGTTTGTTGAGTTAAGAACAAGTCAAGATTGTGATCAGAAACGTGCTTTTCAAAGTTGTGTTTTGAATGCACCTATTCTGTTTGACACCATCTCTAAAAAGTAAAGTCCAGAACTGGTCACAGTGTGCAGCTACTTATTTTATAATTGTCATGTAATCATTCATGTGCGATAATTTTCATGTAATCATTCAGAAGCAGAACATAGTGTGCTTACATTTATTAAAAACAACCTACTCAACTTACATTAGTAAAGTAGAAAATGTTTGTTATCCAAATTCCGGATTGAAATGAGCCCTCTGCACCACTTCGAGATGTTCCAGCAAGACTATTGATTTCGCACTCCATATTTCTCTTTGATTCGATCATCTGAGTAGGCCTTGTTTGGCATGCAAATGAGCACGAGGAACTGATTTTAAAGATGGGCGGTGAATATGCACCAAGTCTTAAAGGAGGCATTGATTTCATTTTGAATTAGAGTGCTGTCTTAGATGTTGATGGGTGAATACACCTAAATTTGAATACATACATGAGCACATCGTCCAATTTGGAACAACATTCCTTTGAAATACAGGATGATTGTAATGAAAGCCACACTTCAAATTGCTGTAAAAAAGTAACCCTCGTCACAATGCGTTCACATTTGAACTGAAGATACTCGAAGAAGGGGGGAAACGCTACAGCTCCCAAAAAAAGTTCCACCGATTTTTCATATTCAATTGGGTACCTTGACCTTCCCGGGGTGGATGGGCTCTCCTTCTCAATGACTTGGAATGAATCTTCAAAAAATTGAAACAATCAAGCACTGCAGTTGGTTTTGAAATGCAATTCATGCCAAATGCGTTGTATATTAATGGCAGGCGAATTCAATTTCTTTAGGCCGAATACAACGCCATCTATTCATACACTTTGGAATTGTTTTTGATGCCGTACCGTTTCCCCCTTCTTCAAGTATCTTCAGTTCGAATTTGAACTCATTGTGACGAGTGTTTCTTTTTTGATAGATAGCATTTTGTACGTAGGTCTTTAATTTTAATCACCCTGCATATTATAGTTTCTATTATTTCTGTTTAGATGTTTTATATAACATGTGCTACATGTTTTGCTTCAGTTTGGAGTTTCAGCACATTAAAAGCAAAACTTATTTTCCATTACGTAATTTTATTAAAATTTTGTTTTTTCAAAGACAAAAAAGAAATGAGGGTTCTCTTGCAAAAACAGTAGCATCCATCTTACTGCATGAAAGCAAGTGCTCAGCTAAGCACAATGATAACTATTCTACCTTTTGATAAGATGAACAGGATGCAGTCATTTTTTGAAGATCCTTTTGCTTGTAATAATAATCAGGTACTAAGTTTTGAAACGTTTTTTAATTTCTTTTTTCTATATTGCTGACCAATATTGCCAAATATGTTGTAATATACTTTGATACATCAACTATGTAGATGGAGAAAAGGTGTTTTATAGCACACGAGGACAGATAGAACAAGAAGTACCATGATGTAACAATAATACGAAAATGGTTTTAAAGGGTATGTTATTCGACATTTATTATCAAGTGTACAGACTAATCCTCAGTGTCCTGCTGTGCGGGGACATCCCATGATTAATTCACTCATGGATGGATGGAGGGATATATACAATATTAATAAATATGTAAGAGATGTTAGGCTTAGATTAGGGTTCAAATCCATCTATAAATCGAAGAATATTATTTACTAGCGGTTATGCATTTTAGTTTCAGGTATCACAGTTTTAGAATTAAAAATTTTCAGTTATTTTTTTTCGATTGAAGAGTTAAAATTTTAGTTTTAGCAGTCAAGCATTGGACCTAAATTTTTAATTCAAATTCATAGTTGATGCAATATATATATATATATATATATATAGTGCAGTTCCGTGCCTGCAGTGCCGGACGGGCATCTCAAGAATGGAGGGAAAGGGGACAGCTTCTGTTGTGATGGAGCATCCATTGGTAGAGGTCTTACTTTTGATCCGTGACGCTCTTACAGTCATAGGAGACCGCGACCTACGGCTTAAAGTGGGTTCCGAACCACTACAAACATTGATAATTTAATAATTTATGGAAATTAATTTCTTATATTTAATAATGGTCCTGTGATACCAAGCGCCAGCGCGCTACCCACTCGACCATTCAGGCCTGTTATAGTTAGCTACAATAATACCAAAAATTATGTATATTTTTCATAATTTAATATTATTATTCTATTATCTGATGTCATATTTCTAAGCACATCGAATATACTATTTAAAAAAAAAATTATTTTTACTATAACCAATAAGTTTGCGAGGTGAGTCTAAACACAATACTGTGCGAAAGACCAAAATGTCGTATTCCAGAATAAATGTATCAACAGAATGGCAAACAGCGGAGCGGAACTTATTTTCCCCAACTTTCCTTCACCGCAAAGAAGAGGTTCCCAAAGATTGTTCTTTTTCTTAATACCAGCTACAAATTAAATCAAAAGAACATTTCCCGGAAATGTCCTGGAAAAATGTGAATCAGCGAGCTTCCCATTTCTGGTTGATGAAACAGAATTCCTGACAACTTGAAAGCGCAAGATTATTCTCTCTCTGTAAAAACTGTGAGCAAGACAGATTTTTTAATAGAGAGTTTTTGCATACCGTACGTTAGTTACCGTAGGACGTCCGTTTGCTTTTTCTCCCTAGCGCGCATGCTCACAGGAAACATAATTTCCAAGTAGCATGCGCGCTAGGGAGAAAAAGCTAACGGACGTCCTACGGTAACTAACGTACGGTATGCAAAAACTCTCTAATGTCTTAATTGTGGCCTAGAATTTAAATATCCTGTCAAAGTGTTTAAAAAAATAATGCCCTATTCGCATTATAGTAAATGCATAATTCTTAGTTTCATTTCAAAAGTGATTTGTGAATCTCAAGTGAAGAAATTGATTTGAGATTGAGAGTTAAAATGACACTCAGCTTACATGGAATACGAAAATTAAAAGAGAAAATCGAATACCTTTTTTGAATTGTAAAAAAACACTTACTATTAAAGTCCGCTCAACAAAAAAGTTGTCATTCTCTAACCCTTTCTTATAGAAAAATTCAAATTACTTTAAAATTGATTACACCAATTTCCGAAAACAAATGTTAACTATAAAATTAAAAATATCTTTCGACCTACTTTTTCCGATAACAAAATGTTGTTGTTCTAATGCAACTAACACAGAGAGAGTTCACCTTTATGTCATAAGCAAGGACTGTTCCTCATTGAGCAATAGCCTACGAAAGCTAGTCACACTGCCCCCGTAACGATCCTATTAGACCGTGACCTACGGTTTAAAGTGGATTCCGAACCACTCCAAACACCCATGCCAAAGCCGGGTCATGAAACTGAAAAACCTGTGGTACCGAGCGCCAGAACGCTAGCCACTCGGCCACCACTCAGACTCAATTGAAGGGCATCCGTGGGATTTATGTTAGATATTTGTAGAGCTACCGGTTCGGCTTCGAATCCCGTCCGTGCCATGGATGCTTGAAGTGGTATGGAATCCACTTTAAGCCGTGAGTCCCGGTCAAATAGAATCGTAGATTGTTCTGGGGGATAGTATTTATCACGTCCGTAGCCTATCTTCAAGGTACACGTGCCCATGTGTAGTGCCTAATGAATAACAACGGTGCAGCCCTTGTTTATGGTATAAAGATAAATGTCTCTATTACCAGCTGCATTATGGGAAAAACATTACAATAGCTATGCATTATTAATAAAAAATCCTCGTCATTTGCAATTTCATCTGTGTTTACTTGTCTATTCATACTGACAGTTGTAATGAGTTACAAGCATAAAAACAAAGCCAATAGAAACAGCCATCGTTATTGAAATAAGCAAAACAAACAGCTCACATTTTAAATTGTTTTGCAGCAACATATTACTTCAAGCAAGATCAAAACGAGCCATTTTTTCCGTTGTCCTTTTATGCACAACTCGCAGGAACATTTGCATTCCTCATTACCGAAAATATATCTTTGAAAAAAACTACAGAATTGTGACTCGTTGAAACTCGAGTTCTAAACTATCTTCCCGACTACAGAGCGTTCAATTACCCTGGATGTAGCTCTAAACATCTCAACTTCAGAGCACGTTACAGCGTTGCATCGTTTTGAGTTTTTACAACATCGATCTCTCTGCACTCCGCAGCATGATTAAGATGCTATGGTTCTTGAAAGTATTATTTGAAATAAATAGTACATCGCAAGTGGATGTTGTTTTTCTTTTTCTTTTTATAAACAGTGTGATGATTGAGCATAATGCATCTCGTATTTTTTCCTACATAAGTTTTAAGTAGCATTTGTGTGATACAAGATATATTTCAAGGGGTTTTTTAATACTTTTTTACTATAAATTCGTTAACAAAAATAGAACAAAGTAAAAAAAATATATATTTATGTTTTGATATTTATAACAAAATCAGAACATAGTATCTATTTTTTTAATTTATTAAATGAATAAACCACGTTTATTAATTTTTTTTTACCTAGGGACCTGAATGGCCGAGCGGATAGTTCTTTGATGCTCGGTACCATAGAGTTCGAGTCCAGGCGTTTCCATGGATGATTATAGTTATTCGGAATTAACTTTAAACTTAGGTCCTGGACTAGTAGGATCGTAGAGTGTTGTTGGGGATAGTGCTCCTGGCGTCCGTAGCACACTTTTCTTCTAAAAAGTATTTGGAAGAATGGTACATCGCAAGTGGAGGGTTTTCTTCTTTTTCTATTTGTAAACATTGAGATGATTGAGCTGAGATCTAGTTCGTATTTTTTCTGCATATATTTTAAGTAGTATTTATTGGATACAAGATATATTTCTGAAGATCTTTCGTTGTTGTTTTTGTATGCTTTTAATAACTTTGTGAAATATATATCTTTTTATTTTGTTCTATTTTTGTTATGTGTTTGATACATTTAACAAAATTAGAACATAACTGTGTTTGTTTTATTTTATCAAATAAATAAATCATGTTTATCATCTTTTTCACCTACATGAGGAAGGAACAATTCACAACTGTTTGTTGTTTTTTTATATATTTATTAGAAAAAATAAAATAAAGTAGAAAAATTCTTATGTGCTTCATAAATACAGCATCACCACCAGTTACAATGTTTCTTGCAATAAAATCAAAGATCTTAAATAGTATTTATTCCTAATCATTTCTACTGTGACAATAATATTAGTTTACAGTATGAAAATGAATTTTCTCTTGGAATTAAAATAATTATGGTACATCTATGCCAAAAATAGCCAAAAAAGGAGTCCATTATGTATTTTTATAGGGATGTTTTGAAATACTTAAAAAAAAAAAAAAAAAAAGACTATTTAATTAGAAATAATGAATCTGTATCATTAAGTGAAACTAACTGAAAACAACAAAAATAAGATAATCTGACAAAATTTTCTTGAAAAATCTTTTTGTTTTACAAATTCACGCTCTCACTCATCTTCAAAAGAAGCAGAATTAAAAGCAGACGGTCCTAATGATTCACTTCATTATGACCGGTGGTTTAATTATGCTTAATGATCTAATACATCCCGAGCCCAATGCAGTCAGCTAAATGTAAAAGAAGAAATAAAAGAAGTTCTAGTAAAAGAAAAAAAGTCAATTAATTAAAAAAATGTGAATATAGTTGAATTTTTTTTTTTTTTTATATTTTCGGTTCTGTTTTGTGCATATATTATTTTCAGGGCAGCCTGATGTTTAGAAAGCATAAGCTGAATTATACGTTTAAAATCGTTTGCTATAATTTAAGGAAAATATGTTTTGTCGTCTCCAAATTATACCTTACTTGAATATTTGCATTTCTTAAAAATTATTTACTTTATTTTTTATTGTAAAAGTATTTTAATAATTGCGCTACATTAACGAAGCAATTTTGGTATTACGATAATGTTGTGTTAATTTTTTAAAAATGTTTTCAATGCGATATTGATAAAAGATAGTTATTTAAAAAATGTGTCACATTTGTAATGATCGTTTGCGTTCTTTTACATTGAAAATTGTCATAGAGAAACTTAATAGTTTCTTCTTTTTTTGATTTAGTGTTTCTATATTAACAATTGTAACTGTCTGGCGTTCGGTACCACAGGTATCGGGTTCAAATCCCGGCTTTGCCCATGGGTATTGTAGTGGTAACTTTAAATCACTTTAAACCGTAGGTCCCGGTCCTAATAGGATCGTAGAGTGTTGAGGGGGCATTGTGACTCCGCGTCCGTGGCTTATCTTCAAGTTGCACGCGCCCCCTGGGTAATGCAAAGTGAGTAACGTCTGTGCAGCGCTTGCCTTAAGGCATCCAAGACCAAGCTGTCTAAGTGTTTGCCAGATGCATTAGAACAAAAAACAATTGTAACTGTTACAATAAAATTTAAATCTAGGGGGCCGAGTGGCTAGTGGCCAAGTGGCTCTGGTGGTCGGTACCACAGGTTTCGGATTAGTGTCTATGCCGTGGCATGGATCTTTTCAATGGTTCGAAATCCACTTTAAACTGTAGGCTCTAATAAGACCAATAAAGCCGTAATATGATCGTAGAGCGTTGCGGGAGAGTGCGACTTGCGTCCGTAGCCTGTCTTCAAGCTATACGCACCCCCTGGGTAATGCTAAATGAGTAACAGCGGTGCAGCCCTTGCTTATGGCGTAAACTTCGCTGTATTAACAACTGCATTAGAACAAGAGTAAAATCTTTTGCTTGATATTTATTTAAATTGGAGTTTATAAATATACTATTTTCAGAAAATATTTTATTACAGAAAATATTCTGTTTAAATAAGTCATCATCAATAAATAGCACGACTTTCGATTCTTAACTTTTAGTACATTACTACCCCACACCCCTTCACTATGCCTAGAGCTGAGTTGCCCCTTTAGAGTTTGGGTATGATGTGGGTGAGAAGATTTCTGATTGGGCTGCATGATATCAGACCGGGACCTATGGCTTGGAGTGGATTCCGAACCACTACAAACATTCATGCTACCGCCGGGATTCGAAACTGATGCCTGTGATATATTGTATGTGAATGGTGAAGTAATACATTGATCTGGACAGTACACAGTCAATGACGGATAATAAAGATGGATTAAAAATAACATCAAAATAATTATGCACTTTGAATTAATTGTTGTTGTGAAAATTATAAAATACAATTGAGATTTTTCCATAAATTTAAATGAAATAGCAAAACTAATTTTAAAAAAACCCACTAAAAGTAACATGAAAATTGAAACGTATAGTTACAAAGGATTAAAATTCAGTGTCAAAAAACACATTCACTTGTTGCTGCCATTTAATGATTCTCCTGTAAAATTACCATCACTGCTCAGACTTTCTTCTACGAATCGTTATGGATGACATTTTTCTATGTCTGAGTGATTTTTGTGCCTGATTCACAACTGCTTCCTTGGCAAAAACAATAAGATAAAAACAAAGCAGGCTACAGGGTTTTGTAGTGTTCGCCAAACTGTTATTTCCTGCCACAGAACGAGAAGAACTTTTGGAGACGTAAAAAAGCAGCCGCTCCAAGCGAGATAGGTCTGCCCAAACGACTTCTGTTCGCCCATTTGCGTTGTGCCGCACTATCCACATCCAGCAGCATCCCTCCAGAAGAACGGCCTGCGTGTTCCATTCTGGATGTCTCGCCGGACGTGACCTGCCTGGGGGTGGGCCGCCTTCCCCATCTCGAAAGTGCGTTATTGAGGAGCCCCGTCACTCCATTCCATCGCACTTTCCGATGAATTCTCCGGAGTTGGAACAATAGAATTTCGCAGCAGAACCTAAAAATGGTGAGGAGCGATTGCATCCAGCAAAAACAACACATTTCAGGGAGTTTGGTATTCTGTACAGAGCCCCATGGGTAGCAGTTGTGCTCATAAAATAACAGATGTATATAAATTATACTTAGGTGCATGGGCCTGAATGGCCAAGTGGCTAGCGCTCTGGCGCTCGGTACCACAGGTTTCGGGTTCGAGTCCCGGTGGTGCCATGGATGTGTGTAGTGGTTCGGAATACACTTTAAACCGGAGGTCCCGGTCTCATAGGATTGTAGAGCGTTGTGTTATTCGCGTCCATGGCTTATCTTCAAGTTACACGCGCCCCCTGGGTAATGCAAAGTGAGTAACGTCTGTGCTGCGCTTGCCTTAAGACATCCATGACCAAGCTGTCTAAGTGTTTGCCAGCTGCATTAGGAAGAAAAAAATTACCTAGGTTCATTAAATTGTATTGAATAACCCTCTACAAACTTTTTTTAACACATTACCTGTAGATTCAACCTATCCTTCGCTTATTCAAGAGTCGAATCACAAAAAGGATTCATATTTTTTTTTCTATTGCAGCTGGCAATACAGAGGCAGTTAATATTTGTCATAAGCAAGGGATGCAACCGTTGTGATTCATCTGGCACTGCAGCCTGTTGGTCAAGTGGGTAGCACTCTGGCCTTTCGTATCACAAGCTTCAAGTTCGAATCCTGGCGGGGGCATGGATGTATGTGAATGTTTCTTTGGATGTTTCTTCGGATTTCTCTTCGGAATCCACTTTAAACTGTAGGTTCTGCTCTGTTTAGTCTTCATGTCCACAAGATCACCATAGAACGACAAACCATTTAGAACTAGCGAGGTAGCAAGACTAGCTTGAACAGATGCGATGGACGCGACTAGCACTATCTCCACAACGTTCTTACAGTCCTATGAGACCGGGGCCTACAGGTTTAAAGTGGATCCAGAACCACTACAAACATCCATGGCACCGCCGGGAACCCGAAACCTGTGATACCGATCACCAGAGCGCTACCCACTCGGGCATCAGTTAAAAGTGCAAAATACAATTGAGTATTCTTACCATCGCAGTTCCTGCCCGGTCACTCCTCCCATCGCCCTTTCCAAGGGATTTTTCGCAGGGAATGGGGACGGAGTCGGAACAATGGAATTTTGTGGCAGAACGAAAGAGGGTGAGGGGCGATTACATCCTACAAGAACTCGCTTCGAGGATTTGGGTCATCTGTACAGAGCCCCGTGTGTGCATAACGCAGCAGTCGTACTTATGAAAGAACAGATGTACGTGAATTACACTCAGGGGGATAAAATTGCGCTAAATAATCATTTTGTACAAAAGTTTGCAACACATTTTCTATAGAGTCAAACCTTTCGTTCGTTTATTCAAGAGTCGAATCACAAAAAGGATTAATATTTTTTTTCTAATGCAGCTGGCAATACAGAGACAGTTCATCTTCACCACTGTTATTCATTTAGCACAGCGGCATTTGTGGCCAAGTCAGAATACCTGGCTTTCACCCATGAGGACGGGTTCGATTCCGTCGTGGAAAGCATTGTGTCGGCGAAATAAGCAGAATCGAAGAATAAAAAGTTACCCCTGGTAACAAGTGAACACATGTTATGCTGCCTTGCTAATGGATGGCCGAGTGGCTGGCGCTCTGGCCATTGGTATCCGAGGCTTCAGGTTTGAATCCTGATGGTGGCATGGAAGTTTGTGATTGGCTCGGAATCCATTTTAAACTGTAAATCCCTATCTAATTAACCTAATGTGTGCACATGATGCCCGTAAAGTGACTAAATTAACCATTTATCACTACCCAGGGGACACGTCTAGCTTCAACGGATGGTACGGAGTCACACTATTCCCGCAACGCCGCTCTATGGACATATTACATGGGGACCTGCTGTTTATAGTGGATTCTGAACCCCTACAAGCAAAGCATGGAACCACCAGGATTCGACCCTAAGCCCTGTGGCCCAGAGTGCTAGTCACTCGGCAATCTGGTCCAAAAGCATTAATATTAAATACGACTTTTGAAAGTTTTGTATTTTAATGGAACCAATACATACATTTTTTGTAAGAAATCGAGAAAAGAACATTAGAACTTCGTTAAAAAATAATTGCACATTTTGCACACTTATTCCTTAATACAAATTAAAATGCAAATTTCTAACCATATTTCCATCTACGCATCCCTTTTTCCTCCTACGCACTGATTCCGGCGTATAGAAGAAATCGTCAGTAGGCATTGAGACTCTCGCTAGAGAGGACATACAGCGGTACTGGCACTGCTGCCTCAGAGCCATTTCAATTAGTCTCTCATCCCGAGAGAAGATAGAGTCAGCACCATTCTGTACGTAAATTGGCCTACTGATTCTCATCCGGAAAGGAAGCATAGTTCACTATCCAGCGTGTACCTGATTAACTTTATTGACAGCTTAGAAGTGAAATCCTTCCACTTACATAAAAATATTTTACCGTAGAAGTTATATTTATAAATATAAGTTTATTATATATTACAAGTCTGTTTGTTACCAGTTGTATATTATGCAAACATATGACATATTTTGCCTATTTTATTTATGAGTTCGCAGAGTAAATAACTTATATTCTTCGCCCTCATGATGCGAGCGCATCTTCCAACATCTAATATTATCTTTCATTTTAAGTGACCATCCCTAGATACGCACAGTGGATTGTTGATAGCAGAGCAGACCAAACTCTTAGTTCAAGTTGTTAGCGCTTTTGGTTCACCTATAGCTTCGAATCGTTTTTTTTCTAAAACGAAATTCACCAAACACAAGAAACATTCAAACATAACGGACACTAACCTGCGATGCCCATTGCGATGGGCAAACACCCAAATTGAGATCGTTTGGCAAAAGCTAAATGGAAAAGTGGAGAAACATATATCGCACTAGTCAAATAAATATTTTTTAATGGTTTCATTTTTTTTTATTTCGTTTATATTTATGTGTTTTTTATATTTTATTTTCGGTGTTATAGATTTATTTATAATGCACGTTTAGTATCATTATTATTATATGATCTATGTTGACATGTAAGAGTAATAGTAAACACAAAAATACTAACTCCTTCTGTTTCAATTTTTCACTCCAAAAAATTATCTACACTGGGTATCAATGTAATAGGGGGATCTTTAATTTTATAGGCTACCCGCGGAGTTAGGATGCATTTCTGAAGTGGCCTGTAAAATCATGTGGGTTGGCCACCCCTGCTTTATAGAATAAATATTTTAGGCGTTTACTCCCTAATGTTCTCTCTTCAACTAGAGTTTTCTCTAATTAAATTCCTGAACTCATAATCTAAACAATATTTTGCTCCTCCCCTTCCCCATTGAAAATCCAACCTCGATGCATAATTCCACATCATTCAATAAATGAGTGGCGCAAACTTACAGAAAATTATTTTATTCTTTACTTTACACGTCAGACGAAATGTATAAATGAGACCCAAAGTTTCATCCATAACTGGGCTGAGAAACATATGAAGGGAAAATTCGAGGAATTCATTTAAACTCAAAATCGCTCTCAATTCATCTTCCAGAAGTATAATATATTTGTCTTCCCGATTCCTATTGGCTTGTTCTTGATATAAACCACCTCTCATCGGGCGGTTCGAATTATTAAGTCAGGGGACGAAGAGTTGAGAAATTCACGAGACAAAGGTTGGACTGCACTGATAGATATTTGATTTCAGATTGATGTATTCAGCTGAACAAGCATTTAAAAACAGCTGTTTATCAAAGAGCGATCCAAGATACCGAAGTGGGCGCAGTTACGGGTAGGGGTTGAAATATCTGTGCTTTCAACTGTCTGTCATTATAAAAGTGACACTCTCCATTTATTGTAAATATTTATTAAATGTAAAATATTTTGTTAAATAAAAATGCAGTCATGTTGAATCTCATGAAACATTAATGAAAAATATTTCGAATTCTGTAATCAATTTTGATATTTGATAAATTAATGGATCATTTTATTCATTACAAGTGTTGCAGTGAAAACCACTACACTTCACTTCAGTCAACGCCCATCCGTGGCCTCTCAGACATGCGACGCCGTGTCGTGCAGTCAAAATTCGCCATCCCCCTCGTAGCCTCTGTCGTGGTCGACATCATCAGGGGCACTGCAAGATGGGGGATGGTCTGCAGTGTCATTGGAGTCGGAGCAAAGTGGGCAGGTTGGAGAGTCAGCGACCCCGATGCGGCTCGTGGCCCGTAGCCACTCGGAAGGTGGCAACTGCGACTCTCCTAGGGAGGTCCTTCTGTATGTTGAGGTTCTCCCAATTTTTACCATTCGCGGCCTGCTTTCTTGCATCATTGACGCAATAGGTCACAGATCTATTAATGGTGCTGCAGCTGTCTTTGTAGTAGAAGCCAAAATAAGCATTGTTTTTATTTGTATTTTATTGTAAAATTTCAAATGTATATTTTACTATTCGCAGTGTACAATGCTGCAAGAATTACGGTATAGAATTCCTCTTTTTTTAAAATCTTTCGTAGACGTGTCTAAGTAACTGTGTTGTTCTAATGCAGCTGGCAAAACAGAGGCAGTTCATCTTGATACCATCAGCAACGGCTGCATCACTGTTACTTATACAGCACTACCCAGGGGGCACGTGTAGCCTGAAGGTATATTACGGACGCGAGTGACACTACCCCCTTCACGATCCTATCAGACGGGGACCTGCGGATTAGTGGATTTCGAACCGCTCCAAACATCCATAGCACCGTCTGGACTCGAATTCGAAACCTGTTGCAGCGAGCACCAGAGCACTCAGCCGTTAATCCCCGCATGATCCATAGTAACTATTAAAATTCATTACATCCTCATAAGTTACGAATTTAAAAATCTACCTCCCTAAATTATTAAATATTGATAATTGATATTTATTTTTTTATAATAATAAATATTGATATTTATTTTTTTCTAAATGAGTCATGGACTAACATATTTTGTGTCTTCATAATACATCAAAGAAGTAAAATGGATACTTTAAATAAGAATCACTGGATACCTTTCACAAGAAAAAGAAAAAAATAAGTACCTCCAGATACCTCTGAGGAACCCTTCCAGGCGAATATTAATTCATGAATTATGAATTTCAGGCGCAAAATGTCACCGTCGCAGCCTGGCGTGAAAGAATCTTCTCCTCTGACACCTTATCTTCTGGAGATTTCTGGAGGGCCGAAAAGAGGATCCATCTCTCGCAGTCGTGAATCCATGAGAAGCGGAGGAATTATCTTCCCGAGTGGGAAAATGGGAAGAGGGACACTTTTCGAAGCACAATAGATAAAAAACAATTAAGTTTTTTGAAAAAGTTTTATAAGTCTTGCTCCGGTGCTGGTAAGAACTTGAGGAGAAGTTCCATCGGATGCTTTCAGCCATTTTTTTTTCTATTTTTGTATTTGAGGAGTTCAAATTCGTTCTGAACTCTGTGCGAACAGTATAAGTACATTTTGCTCATCTGGGAATATTCAAAGATCAACTGCACAAAATTCTTTTATAAATATTTCATTTTTCTGTTTGGCTAATACCGAAATATTATACAGGGTTTCTATGGTTGAAACACGAAACATTTCCTTTTTGCAATTGAAAGCTGTGTTAAACATTATTTTCAAACTGTTGAGCGGCCTGACGCCCTATTGGCTAGCGCTCTGAAGGTGACTTGGTTCGAATCCTGGAGGGGACATGGATGTTTGTTGGTGGTTCGGAATCCACGTTAAACTATAGGTACCGGTCTCATAGGACTGCAAGAGCGTTACAGAATCTAGTCAGACTTCTATCTACGGATGCTCCATACTAAAAGAAGCTGCCCCCTTTCCCTGCAACCATGACTCCAAACGGGTTCGCGGGATTGGTCTTGATGACTGCCAAGTGGGATAAGTAACAATAACGATCAAAAAGCTGTTTGGTTTGTTACTATACGGTCATTTTGTCAACACTATAGGCTCGTTAGACCGGAACGTATACTTTGACGTGGACTCCGGATCACCAACAAATATCCATGCCACCGCCAGGTTTCAACGATCAACATCACTAGATTTTGCAGGATCCATAGTAAATATTAAAAATCAATATGTCCCAGTAAGTTACGAATTTAAAACTCTACCTCCATTCATTCAATATTTATGTTACATTTTTTTTTCATAAATGAATCATGGACATTCCCTCTAACATACTTTGTGTCTTCATAAGCCATCAAAGATGTAAAATGTATACTTTAAATAAGAATCACCGATACCTTTCACTGAATAAGAAAAAGCAAAATACCTCCAGATTATTTGTAAGGAACCCTTTCCGACCGGATATTTAATTCATGAATTTTGAATTTCAGCGCCAAAACTGACGCCGTTGCAGCCTGACGCGAAAGAATCTTCTCAACCGACACCTTATCACACTTCCGGAACTCCTGGAAACTTCTCGAAAGTCGAAAAGGGAATCCATCTCTCGCACCCGTGAATTCACGACAAGCGGCGGAACTATCTTCCCAAGTGTGAAAATGGGAAGGGGGACATTTTTTGGAGCACAACGGACAAAAAAAAATTCAGTTCTTTGAAAAGGTTTTAAAAGTCTTGCACCGATCGGAGAGGATGTTCTATGGGATGCTTTCAGCCATTTTGTTTCTTATTTGGCACGTTCAAATTCATTCTTAACTCTATATGAACAGTTTAAGTAAATGTATTTCAATTGATAATAATCAAAGATCAACTGCAGAGAATTCTTTCATCACTAGTTCATTTTTCTGTTTGCCTAACACCGAAATATTATACTGATTTAAACACGAAACGTTTCCTATTTACAATTGAAAATTGGGGTGAGAGGCTGATGGCCAATTGGCCATCAATTGGCCCGAAACCTGTGGAGGTTTGTTAATATGCCGGGCCTGAATGGCCGAGTGGCTAGCGGTCAAGCGCTCGGTACCACAGGTTCCGGAGGTGCCACGTATGTTTGTAGTGGTTCGCAATCCACTTTAAACCGTAGGTCCCGGTCCTAATAGGATCGTAGAGCGCTGCGGGGGTAGCAGGCTACGGATGCAAGTAACATCTTCAAGCCACATGTGCCCCCTGGGTAGTGTTCAATGAGTCACAGTGGTGCAGCCTTTATTTATGGCAGAAAGATCTCTCTGCAATGCCAGCTGCATTTAGAAGAACAACAACGCAATTAAAAACTGTGTTGAACCTTTTTTTTTCAAAATGTTGAGCGGCCTGATGGCTAATTGGCTAGCGATGTGGCCTTTGGTACTACATGCTTCAGGTTGGATTCCTAGCGTTTGTGGGTGGCTCGAAATCCACATTAAACTATAGGTCCATTCTAGTTATCTTAAAGTGTGCAAAATATGACCGTAGAGCGACACACCGAAACCATATAATCCATGAGAAAAAGTTCATACTTCAAAGAAAGTGAAATAAATTATTACAATCACGATCATTTTTCACAAAAGCAATTATTTTCAGCAATATTAGATTATGCCTATCTCTAGAACTGACCATATGTGCAACAGGCCTCAAGTTCGAGACTAATGGTGACATCGGTTGCAGTCATTGCTTTCAAATTTAGGGCAACCCTTGCTATACCCATGCAAAAAAAAAAGAGAATGCTTTCATTTTTATGAGGGGCTGCTGTTGCTAAGAGGTGATAATTTTATAAAACACGATATCTCAAAATCAGTTTAATATTTTTTAAATATCTAAATTTGTATCTGTGTGTAGTAACATTTTACAATTAATATACATCGCTCCTTTATTTTCATGATTGGTTAACATAGTACATTAGTTTTCATTGACCCAAATACGTAAGCCTTAGAAATGCAAGTTTACATTCATTTATTAATCAAGTTCCGAGAAAATCTATATGTTTGTGGCATAATGAATTACAAAATATTCTCTTATATAAATGACTATATGCATTAATCAATTTAAAGCGAAGATTGATTCGAAGAGGGCTTTATTGATTCCAATAGGAAACATTCAATTACTTTTCAGTGCAAAGATCATAGAAAATTCATGTCTATATGAAACATGAAAAGTTTTCTTGTACACACACGAACTGCTTCCTTCATTCAGTATGTGAGTAGATGGATCGAATCCGGCTGAACTCTATGGATTTCATCGGTTTTTAACACGAGGTGCTTTTATATTCAGAGAGTTAAATTGAGTTCAGAGGAAATCAGTTCCTGTTTGTAGGCGTGGATGGATTAAATACACAACGAAGATTATTAGAAAACTTTCGAAAAATATTTCGATAGTATTTTATCTGTATTTTTCACCAATATTTATAGCTTTAATTATTGATTGAACTTAATTTTTATTGTTTTTTTTTGTTTCTCCCTGGTAAAATAATAATTATAATGTAGGATTTCCCTCCTGTTATGTCATTCTGCTGAACACAAATAAACTCTAACGATGTCTGTTTTCTACTTTAATGTTGTGAAATGAATCTGATTTTTTATGGAGTCGAATAAAATTGAAATTCATTTTATACCTGTACTCCCATTTCGCTGAGCGGCCTGATGGGCAAGTGGCTAGCGCTCTGGCCTTTACTACCACATTCTTTAAGTTCGAATCCTGGCGGAATCCTGTTCGAATGTTTGTGAGCAGTTTGGATCTATTTTAAACTGTAGTTTCCAGTCTATTTAGTCCTCGTGCGCACAAAATGACCATACAGCGACAACAAAAAACATTTCTCTGAATTTGTATGATTTATCAATCATAGTGGGAAGACTAGGGACAATTTTTTTTTCAATGTAACTTTTTCTTTAGCACCACATCCCTTTGCTATGTATAAGGCCGTCTAACTACTGGAAGATTTCGTAACACTACAATTTTTCTTTTTACGGGGTATGGGTTTCAGTCCTATGGTCATGTTAGACTACTACTACTACACCACACCACAGCACTGTGCCTAGAGCTGAGTTGCCGCTTTACAGTTTGGGAATGTTGTGGATGAGAAGAAGTCTGATTGGGCTCCGTGACGCTGTAAGGTCCTATGAGACCGGGAACTACTTAAATTGGAATCCGAACCATTACAAACATCTATGATACTGACGGGATCCAAATCCGAAACCTATGGCACCGTGCACCAGAGCGCTAGACACTCGGTCCTTCAAGTCCAATGCGATATCTTAAATATTCTTTCAGTTAGACATGTTTGTTTAAGTCAAATCAAAAACTTTTTCTTAAATGTTTTAATGTTCTGATTGCTTTCAACTATAAAAATGTTCTATATATTCTTTGAGAGATGAGTTAATGGCATTTTTGTTGAAAAGGCTACGTTTTGGTCTTGTCGTTCAAAGCATGCGCACTGGATACATGCTCTACATGTATGTAAGTCAATGCGACATGTTTTACATATTTTTTTAGTGAGGAGTATTTACGTCAAATCAAAAACCTCTTTTAACCCATTTACATGTTTTTACCTAACATACAAAATTGAAAATTTAGCAAACACATTCATTTTCATGTTTGTCAATGTTGCATAACCTAATTGAACAATAGCATAAGATAATTTTTTAAATATTTGATTCTCAAGGGTTTCCTTATAGAAAATGAAATTACTTGAATCGCCAGTTACACACTATTCCTATCAATCTGATTATTTATGA
>BPLQ01006489.1:0-52582 GCA_021605075.1 Caerostris darwini | reverse complement strand
AATTAATTCTCTATTTTTCCGATAAATATTTTCCGAACAGAAGTTCTTTTGTTGTTTAAGGAGATTTGTTGTTATTATTATTATTTTGCTTTTGCAGCAGTAAAACAAATACTTATATTTTCCAATTTTTTCTGATAATATCCTTTTCTGAATGAAATGAGAAAAGTCGATTTGTTGCCACCAATCTATTAGAGCTTCAATATCTTCAAGTTATTTTTTTGTAAATTTTTGTAAGAGGAAAAATTTTTGTTCTTACACTGCGCACTATAGCTTGTCTATAGTGTTTACGACATGTAGGATATTTAAACTAATAGAAATATTTTGCTATATTTCAACAGAAGGCAATGCAACTGTAAATTAATCTTTTAAATAAGTAACTAAATTTTATTATTAGTAAGAACAGTAAATTAAAATAAATTAATAATGCAATTAATTTATTTCAGGAAAATTTAATACATTTTAATGGTTAATATAAAAAGAAATAAAAACATTTCAGATTTTAAAAAGCCCTTTGGTTCATATGAGCACTATGTTCACTATAAACAGTCAATCGTTTTAAACTTTCACTGTAATAATAGAAAGAGTCATGCCAAAGGTTGGAACGGATGTCTTTTGACGTTTACAAACAGATTATTGGATTAAAGAAAGATTTTCTGCCGACCTATGATCCCTGTTGAAATGTCACAGTGTGGCACATTACCAATAGCAATGCAGTTGACCCAATTCCAAATCTACAGTTATAATAATATACTAGTAACAAATACTTTAAGTATTTCTATATCTATTTATTATACAAGCATTTCTACAAACATATTTTTAATTATCTAAAAGTACTAACTTCATTATATATTTTTTATTACATTTTTTAATAAAATAAACTAATCACCTTCATTGTTTGTTAATTCATTTTTCTAACATGTATAACTATCACAAAAATTTTTAAAAAAAATATCTATTGCTCCATAACAATTATGAAACTTATTTGCTAAAGATTATCTTCTATATTTTGCATGCACCTGAAAGTATTTTAAACACGGAGTATTCGGTTTAATTAGTTACAAATATCAAATAAATTGTGGAGGGATAAATTCAAGAAATTAAATCTTAATCAACACCGGCTTCCGTTTCACGCATCGTGCGTGGGAAAATAATTTGAATTAAAATTAATTAATTTTCCTTAAAAGACTTTCGTAATTAAATGCACACCTCCCGTTGTTAAACTTCAATAACAATCCCACACAGAAATGTTAGGTAATTAAACATGATAAGCTGAAGAGGTAATTAAGGATTAAACAAACATTGTATCTGAAAGGATTTTGAATCATTTTGCAAAATTTAAAAGTCAATTAAACTGAATTATCCGACACGTGTAAGAATGTTAAAGTATACAATTGACATGAAGGAGGTTCCAAATTCAAATCCATTGCGGACGTTCAGATACAATAGCAAAATTTAATACATTTTAATGATTAATCTAAAAAAGAACGAACAGCGTTTAACATTTTGAAAAGCCTTTTGGCTTATACGAGCACAATGTTCACTATAAACTCTCAAACTATTAAAACTTTCATTGTATTGATAGAAAGAGGCATACCATAGGTTAAGACTGATGTCTTCTGACATTTACAAGCAGATGATTGGATCACAGAAAGATTTTCTGCCATCCCATGATCCCTGTTGAAACGTGACAGTGTGGCGTACCAAGAGCAATGCAGTTGACCCAATTCCAAATCTACAGTTCGCTATAACAATATACTAGTAACAAATATACTTTAAGTGTTTCTATTTATTATTTATTATTTTTCTATTTATTATATAATCATTTCTACAAATATTTTACTTGTCTGAAAATGCTAATTTCATTACATATTTGTTACAACATTATTGGATAGAATTAACTAATCACCTTTATTCTTATTAATTCATTTTTATAACATGTATTACTATCACAAAAATTTTTTATAAAATAATTATTATTTCATAACAATCATAAAACTTATTCGCTAAAGATTATCTTTCAAATTTTGCATGCATTTGCATTCGCTTTAATTAGTTATAAATATCAAATAAATTGCGGAGGGATAAATTCGAGAAATTATATTTTTATCAACACCGGCTTCCGTTTCACGCATCGTGAGTAGGGAAATAATTTGGATTAAAATTAATTAATTTTCCTTAAAAGCCTTTCGTAATTAAATGCACACATCCCGTTGTTTAACTTTAATAATAATCCCACACAGAAATTTATGGCAATTAAAGATGCTAAGCTGCAGAGAGAATCACTGATTAAACAAACAGCGTATCTGAAAGGATTTGAAATCATTTTGCAAAATTTAATAATCAATTATACTGAATTAACCGGCCCTCGGCACAGTGTTAAAGTATACAATTAACATGAAGGAGGCTTCAAGTTCAAATTTATGGATTATATACGTTGCAGTCATTGCTTCGAGAAACAAACACAATGTCAACTTTGACATTGTAAGTTAGCATCTATCACCAACTGTCGAATTACTTGGTGGAAGTGTTATTTGGCAGCAATTAATTCTAAACTTTCTTCATTATGGCCAATTGGCGATTTGTTTTATTTAATGTACCTATTTTCGCCAATTGGCGATTTTGTTTTATTGGATGTACATATTATCCCAGTTGGCAATTTGGTTTTATTGGATGTACATATTATCGCCAATTGGCGTTTTTTTTAAATTGGATATACATATTTTCGCCAATTGGCGTTTTTTTTAAATTGGATATACATATTTTCGCCAATTAGCAATAATACGAACATCCCTATCTTTCTTAAAACGTTAAGAATTTTAGAACATTTAGTAAAAAAATTGTTTTAAAAATTCATTACGACTTCTTTTTTAGAAAAGAAATAAGAATTGCAAAATTGTACCGTATGGTATAAAGTGGAAAGTAAACAAAATTGCCGATAATACGCGAAACGCAGAAATACTTTTGAGACACATAGAATGGCCGCTCATACGAAGCCAAATTAAATAAAACAAAAATAATAATAAATGTCCCTAACGACAAATAAAGGTTAACACATTACAGAAAGTATATACTTATATAGTGGTGCATAAATAATAAAGTTTATTTTGCATACAAAATTTCATTATATCTTAATATGAATTGGCACAAAAATAAATAAAGCTAGTTTTACAAAAAGTAGTTTAAAATATAAATACAAAATACAAATTGGTATGCAATGTTTTTATATTTTTATCTTAATATAAGTAATATTACTGTTTTTCAAAATTTAATTTTGAAATTTCTATTCAAAAAGGTATTAAATGAAATTTGGCATAAATATTAATCAAACAGTGTTTCAAACAAAGTTTACTTTAATTTAAAGTAAACTTTGTTATTTTTTTATCAATCCTATGCAGAAATATATTTCATTCGTACATTTCTCTTCATAACTAAAACATTTCTTTTCATAAAATAAGGCTTCTTTGCCAGTTTTAAAATACATTCATTCATTCTCTTTATGGTAGGCTGTTTCATATCCATTTTTTAATTATTTAACACAGATTTCCATTTCATTCGAGTTCAGAGACGATCCACCCACGCAGATGCTAATTCGGTTTCGTTCGTAATCGTCCATTAAACCCCTTTCCCTCGTAAAACCAAGCTCTAATTTCTAATATATGCAGAAATTCTGACCTTCATGTTTACGATCCTGATGGCCGTATGGAATCGTAGGCAGTAGTAGAGCGAAGTGGATGTTTTAAAATGGTTGGTTTTATAGGAATCAAAACATAGATGATTTTGCATTACTTACGTTTCGTTTCTAATTCCGAAAGGTGAGTGTTTATTGGAAGGGAATAAAATGTTAATAAAATAGATTTTCTCCGATTCTCTATCTGAAAATTTAATTAGGACTGATATCATGCAGAATTTTTCTTCTGGATTTGCAATTTAGATATGCGAGTAATAAGGCTAAAATAAAGATAAAATAAAATAAAGTCTATGGAGAAATTCAATTTAACAAAAGATCTACAGATGATTGTATTCGACACATGCATAGAAAATTAACAAATATAAAATAAAGGCTATGCAGATATTCAATCTGGCAAATGACCAATAGATAGTACTATTCGAAACGAACGGAAAATAAACAAAAATTAAAAATGCATATACTAGTCTCGTAATTCATTTATAATTGAGGCATATTTTGCATATATGGAACAGTTTAAAGAGGTAGACGGACGATAGATACGTCCATAATTATGGGTAAAAATCAAGCAAAATATTTTCATAAATATGTACAAGATATAAATTTTTGAACAACATAATATTAAGAAATATGTTTTTTTATAAATATTATTTTATTTTCTAAAACAGTTTTTGCGTATGTAAAAACCGTTTAATTACCTTGGTGCATGCACTTAATCAGAATTTATTTTGATTACGTTATAATATAACAAACTATTTCTAGCAAATGGTATGTTGCCTTCAAAAGAACCATAGTAGCAAATTCGTATCATACTGTATTGCTGCAATATGGGCGTGAAAAGATTAGTTATATATATATATATATATACATATTTTTTTTTCATATTTGCGATTATTAATAAATACTGAATGCAACATTGTGTACCTATAGGTACCCAATGATGCCATTCAGAATTTTATATTACTATTATTCAACCTATAGATAGACCTCATATATTGCACACACGAACCACGCAAAATAATCACTTAAGTATTATCATCCTTTGCAGCGAGTTAGGGCAGCTATGGACAGGGAGCCATTGACCAACGAACCAACCACAACAGGTTTCGATAGCAGGTTTTAAACGAAAATATTCAGCTGAAAACAGGAGTAAAATGCTGATGTTTATTAATAATTAATTCAGTTTAAATTATATATTAACTTTTTTATGCAATATGTTTAAACAAAATTTTACATTACATTATCATTGAAGTTATTAGCGTGCAGTCATGGCTATAGGTTATTTAATTTATAAACAATTTAGGAAACATAAATTAATGCGAATAAGTTTCTTGATAAATGAAAAATTTGGTTAAAAAGCACTATTTTTAAAGTAAATTTTGTCATCAAATTAAATATATTATTAATTAACTTCAATTTCGTTAAAGTACTTCGCTAAAAATATCCCCGATACATTCTACTAGGGTACCCCATACTTCCCTGCTGTTAAATATTCCATACCTAAATAGATAAAACTCTGAGCAGATGATCAGGATTCTAAATGATCGTAATTTACTTGAATATAACCCTTCTAAACTTGAATAAAGAGGCTTCAACGAAATTTCATGACTTAGTTGATTTCTATAAAATAAGACTTCTACGCAGTTTTAAAATATATCCATTCAATATATTTATGCTGGGTTGCTTCAAATCAATTTTTTAAATATTTAACGCAGATTTCCATTTCATTCGAGTTCAGAGACGATCCACCCACGCAGATGCTAATTCAGTTTCGTTCGTAATCGTCCATTAAGCCCCCTCTTCAATCGTAAAATCCAAGCTCTACTTTCTAATATATGCAGAGATTCTGACATTAATGTTTACGATCCTGATGACCGTACGGAATCATCTGCAGTAAAGTAAAGCAAAGTGAAGATTTTAAAAGGTTGGTTTTATAGGAATCAAAACATAGATGATTTTGCATTACTTACGTTTCGTTTCTCTTAATTCCGAAAGGTGAGTATTTACTGGAAGGGAATAGGTTGTCTACGATTCTGTAAAAGAAAATTTAATCAGGACTGATATTATACTGCTTCTTTGTTTATTTTCAATTTAGATATTCGAGTTATAAGGTTAAAATAAAGGTTATGGAGAAATTAAAACAGACAAATGATCAATAGACAGTTCTATTCGAAACAAACATAGAAAATAAACAAAACTAAAATAAAGACTATGAAGAAAATCATTCTGTGAAATGATCAATAGGCATTTCTATTCGACATACATTAAGATCTTATATGGGATCTTAATGTATAATAATGTAATGTAATGCTATCACAATATAGTGTTTTTATATAGCAGAAACTATACGCTTTCACTTATCTGGTAACAGGCATAGGGTGCTACTGAGCAGGAGCTGATCAGAAATTTAGCATTTTTAAGAATGAAAAAAAAAAAATGTTTTTGCATAGCATGTCCGCTTTCATTTACACAAATTTTGAAATCGCAGTACTACTGGATCTCGAATGCGATTAGGTGGATGCTTTTCTGGAATTGCAAATATACATTTCTCGAAAGGAAGAATGGTTAAGATCTATTAAACATAGATGATTGGATTTAAATAGTTTGTCAGTGGATTGAGTGCAATAACAAATTTATTAAAAAGTTTATTATTATAGATACGTAATAAAAAAAACTTTGCAAAAATGTGTTTCAAAGTATATGATTGTGCTACACTTCTTCATAATTTTTACTGAACTTTGTCATAACTATAATATTAGTCTGATGGTCGAGTGACTGGCGCTCGGTGTCACAGATTCATTATCAAATTTTGGCGGCCCCATGGATGCTTGTAGTGGTTCGGAATCTACTATAAACTTAGGTCCCGGTGTTATGACTGTAAAGTTAGGGCTGATAACCCTACCCCGTAAAAAAGTAAACAACTCATGATTCAAATCGGCAAGTAGGCAGACGGCCTTGGCCCACTATGGGGCTGTTAATTTTTACATTGAAGAAGATGACTGCCATACAAAAAAATTTATATTTTTCCAACAAATCCTCAAATATTCGCAGAAAATTTAGAATTGTATTAATTTTTTAAATATTTTTCTTAAAAAGTAGATAACGTATATAACGAAATAATGATGGATTTTTATTAATTTTGATTCATAATTCCGTTCTTATAATTGTATGTATATTATTTATATATTTTAATGATTATTATAAAATTTTTCTATTTCCATAAGAATTTTAAATAATATTCATTTAAGAATATTTATTCTTTTTGAGGAATAAAGAACGAAATGTTAAAAGAAATAAAATATAAAATCACTTTTCAAAAAACTTCAAAGAATAAAAAAAATGCATATTCTATTACAGCTGCTTTTTTGTTATGACCAGCATTAATTATGTGCTTTGTCTCCAACTAAAATTGGCTAAACATTTCCATCCTAGATATTATAGAAATAAAGTTATTAAAGTTATTCCCCGGATGATTTACAGCTTTTAACTTTGTAATATTTTTTAATTTTTATACAATGTCATATATGTTACTTTAATACACATTATAATATTTAATTATTTTTAGTTTTAATAATTTCTTTGTTACTTTTATGTTGATGAAATGTACTATAGAAATGCTTTCCCATTTATTAAATACATCTGTTGATAATTTAATTTTTAACCTATTATGCATTTGACGTAATTAATTTAAAAGTGTAAATTATGCAATAATTGGTCGTTTTTAATGATGAAATTTTTTAAAAATGGACAATGTACATAAAACTTATTAGTTTTTGTGCAATGTTGCTTTTAATGAAGTTATAACATTATTTATTTATTATCTTTTTTTTTATTTTGAATCCTGTTTTGTAATAAATTGAAAGTGTGTTTGCATTTACTAAATTTTTACTAAATAATTGCAATAAATTTATTTGTTTACTTTGAAGACTATTCTTTATTATATAAAAATATTATCAAACTTTGACATTTATTGCACCATAACAAACCTATTACAAAAAAGCCCACTATTCATTTTTAGCCATTTTAGTAAATCCTCAATAATAGTTCATTTTTAAAGATTTGGTTTATTATTATTCTTCTTATTATTTTTTGCATTAAAACTTTCTATTCTATTTCATGTAATTTTTCTCTTTTTCAGTATTCATTGTTATGCTGTGCCCAAAGTTAATAATTTTATTATATTAAAATATTTCTGCTTTCTGCAATGATGCAAATTAAAAATTAAACAGAATATATAAATAAATCATTATAATTTTTTTCCCAACTTGCTTCATGATGTTTTTTTTATTTATTTTTGCTGTCACCTTTATTATAAATTTAAATTTTGCAATGGATTTCTTATATTGCTATTTAATAAATGAATTTATGTCCTTCGAATATATTCTTTATTGAAGAAATAGCATATTGTAGGGAATTAATTTTAACATTTTTATCGTTAGTATATGCTGGTTAGCTCCTAAAGATTTAACTAATGTGTTTTATTTCCTTTATAGTTACATTTTAGTTTTCTATTCTATTTCTTTGATGTATAAAACTTCTTTTAATGTTGTTTTTTTTTTCCTTCTAAATTGAGTTTTTTAATTTCTATTAATTTTAATTTTTACTATGTATGAATTTATATTTCTTATAAAGAACTTTATAATGAAATTAAAAAAAATAGCTATATATATATTTGATACATATTAGTTTTATTTAGTGTAAACTATACTCTATCTATCTGTCTACCTAACTATCTATCTATCTATATCTATATATATATAGATAGATAGATAGATATACATATATAGCACTAATAAAACACTAAATTGTTACTAATAAAATATTACACTATTAAAAACACCAAATTTGTTTATTTAAAATATGTAGATTTATCCTTTTGTAGTTTTTAATTGATACACCACCACATAAGTTTACCATCCTGGTGGAACAACTGATTTGTAATATTTTGATACACTTGCCCATTAAAAACCATCTATCTTATATGCTATGTTGATATGCATTTTCATGGTATATTCAATCCTTAAATAACCAAACAAGTACATTTCACCATTTATCCAAGTTGTAACTATCCAGTGAAACACCCAGTACAGAGAAGTAGAATGTCATTAAGAGTTTTGCGACACCGTAACCCAGAAAACATCTTTTCTTGATCCAAAATATTTTCAATGAAATAAGTTTCTGCAAATACAAATAAATATATTAGAACATTTTTATTTTGATTTAACAATTGTTGCTTAGAAAAGAAATTGAATAATAGACAATGAATACTTAAACCATTTTAACACAAATCAACCATTTGGCTTTAACCTTACGCAGTTATTTCAAAATTTTATTATAGTAAAAGTCTCATAAAATAAAGTACAAAATATTCTTATTTGTACAATTCATTTCAGCGTTATTATTAAAAAATATAGCTAGATAATTAATTATGACTATGATAATTAATTATTAACAAAAATAATCATGTTAACTACTATCAATAACAAAGAGTTGAGAATTGCTATTTTCTTTAATTAAATTTAATTAAAGATTAATTCAAGAATATTTTATTTATCTTTGAAATTATTAAGGAAAATGGAAATCAATTATGCCTCAAAGTAAATTCAATGTGGTTCTAGAATAAGTAATAAGATTTATGTTAAGCAAATAGCAATTTGTGATATGGAATTTAAATATTCCACAAAAGTTAAGAACAAAGAAAATTGATTTTTTACAGCCCAGAATTCGAAACGAAGGCTCTTAAACAAAATTTGAAAAATAGTTTTTTTTTTTATTTTATTTATTTTTAGTTTGGTTATTTACATTGTGGAGTCAGATTTCAAGTCACTAAAAAAAGAAAAATAGAATTTAGAATATTTTAATATTTATCAGGAAGAAATAAGCTGTGCTGCCATATTCTTCGAAAAGAATAATAAAGAAAAAAGACGTTTGATCATTTTATTTCTAGTATTTATTTTGGAAGTAATATTTTTTCAAAAGTCTGTTAACAAGAAATATTATCGCCCAAGGTTAAATGTTTATTGAAATGGACGACATTGAAGATGAAGGTAAAGTATTATTATTTCTTTTATTATTTGGTTTGTTTAATGAAATGAAATATTCTGCGGAATTCTGATTTGATTCCGCGTCGTCAAAATCATTTTACTGATGAATATTTACGTACTCTTTTCTTTAGTAATTTGTTCGGATACAGTAACGGGTAGAAAATATTAATCTTACTTTGATAATCAGTGTAATATTTTAAATGTTCTAAAGTTTTCGAAGTAAATAATTTAAGCTTCTTTTTTGAATTCGGCTCTGTGCAAATGTTTAAAACTGTTTTATGGTCGATCTTTAGCTCCTGGGCGATAACATAAAACTAAACATAAAGACATGAAAATTATTCTCTGAAGATTATCTTCTATATTTTTCCAGCATCTGCAAGTATTTTAATCACGAAGTATTCGCTTTAATTAGTTATAAATATCAAATAAATTGTGGAGGCATAAATTCCAGAAATTAAGTTTTAATCAACACCAGCTTCCGTTTCAAGCATAGTGAGTAGGAAAATAATTTGGATGAAAATGAATTAATTTCCTTAAAAGCCTTTTCTTCGTAATTAAATGCACACATCCTGTTGTTAAAAGTTTAATAACAATCTCACACAAGAAATGTTAGGTAATTGAACATGATAAGCTTTAGAGATAATTAGGGATTAAACAAACATCGCACCTGAAAGGATTTGGAATCATTTTTGCAAAAATTTAAAAAACAATTAAACTGAATTATCCGACACGTGTAACAGCGTTAAAGTATACAATTAACATGAAGGAGATTTCAAGTTCAAATCCATTGAGGACATACGTAGCAGTCACTGCTTTCAGACACAATAGCAATTTTTACATTGTGTGTTAGCACCTCACATCAAGAGTCGGATTACTTGGTGGAAGTGCCACAGTAGTTTGCCCTACAAGTTCTTTTATTACCGCCAATTGGCGATTTATTTTCATTGCATTATTGGACTGCATATTGTCACCAATTATGTGCATTCACTTAAAAATTGAAAGAAATACATATGTTTCTTAAAGAAACAAGAGTTTTAAAAAAATTTAGTAAGAGATTTATTTTAAAAATTCATTATGATTTCTTTTAGAAAAGAAATAAGAATTACAAAATTGTACCTTATTATTTAAAGCGGAAATAATAAAGTTGCCGCTAAAAAACGCAGGAAATATCTTTGCAACATGACATAAAGTGGCTGCTCATATGAAATTAAAGTAAATAAAACAAAATAATATTGAGTATGCAAACGCATATAAAGTTAGCACCTTACAGAAAGTACATACTTTTTAAATAGTGGTTAAACAATAATAATTTGTTCTGTGTAACTTAGTAGGAATTGACACAAAAATAAATAAAACTGCAGTTTAAAACGCAAATGCAGAAATACAACTATGAGTATTCAAAAACTTTTTATATCTTTTATTTTATCTTATTATGAAGAATCTTACTGTTTTCAAAATTTAATTTCGAAATTTCATTCAAAGAATTAAATAAAATTTGCCATAAATATTAATCAAACAGAGTTTCAAACATATTCTTCTAGTTTTTAAACATTTTTCTTATTTTAATCTTGGTTATATTCATTAATCTTATGCCGAAGTATATTTCATTCTTACATTATTTTACATAGCCCAACTGATTTTCTTTTCTGTTATATAATTAAAAATAACATGAATATATTATGTTAGGATTTTATTGTTGAACTGAATTAAATTCTTATACTTTTAAATAAGTTAGCAGAAGATCAGAAACAAAAGCATACAATTTGATTTCTTATAGTTGCATAATTTATTTTATTATTATTATTTTTTTTTTTGTTTAATTTATACTTTTCAGTTTTATTTTTTTTCAGGAATGTAACTTAAATTTTTTTTTATCAAAATTTAATGTATATTTGTTTTTAATTTCCAATAAAAGTAAACAAATGCTTTATTTGTTATAACATTATTCAATAGAATTAACTAATCATCTTCATTGTTATTAATTCATTTGTTAACATGCATTACTATCTCAAAAAAATTTAAAAAAATATTTATTATTTCATAACAATCATAAAAATTACTCGCTAAAGATTATCTTCCATGTCTTGTATGTAACTGCGAGTATTTTAAACACGAAGTATTCTCTATAATTAGTTATAAATATCAAATAAATTGTGGCGGGATAAATTAGAGAAATTAAACTTTTATCAACACCGGCTTTATTTTCAAGCACCGTCAGTATGAAAATAATTTGAATTAAAATTAATTAATTTTCCTTAAATGCCTTTCGTAATTAAATGCACACATCCCGTTGTTAAACTTTAATAACAATCCCACACAGAAATGCTAGGTAATTAAACATGATAAGCTGCAGAGGTAATTAGTGATTAAACAAACATTGTATCTAAAAGGATTTTGAATCATTTTGCCAAATTTAAAAAACAATTCAACTGAATTATTCGACACGTGTAATAGTGTTAAAGTATACAATTAAACATGAAGGAGGTTTCAAGTTCAAATCCATTGAGGATGTTCAGATAAAATAGCAATGTATGTTAGAATCGCTCATGAACTGTCGTATTACTTGGCAGCAATTAAGCCTAAAAGTTCATTATCGCCAATTGGCAATTTTTTTATTGGATGTACATGTTATCGCCAATTGGCATACATACATATACCAAAGTACATATATCGCCATCTTTCTTAAAACATTAAGATTTTTCAAAAATTTAGTACAAAAAAATTGTGATTTTGTGATTTTTTTTTTTAAGAAAAGCAATAGGGATTGCAGGATTGTACCTTATTGTATAAAGCGGAAATAATAAAGTTGCTACTAACACTTAGAAATGCAGAAATACATGTACGACGCTACATAAAATGGCTGCCAATACGAATTTAATATAAATAAAATAAACTGATATTGCACATGCACTAAACGCATGAAAGTTAACACCTTACATAAAGTATATACTTTTTAAAAAAAAAAAATAGTGTTGTAACATTAATAATTGAATTGATACAAAAATAAATAAAGCTAATTTTAATACGTATTAAAATTAACTTAGTTTTAAGACGTAATTTAAAATATAAATCTACTAATACAAGAAGAAGACGTATTCAAATATTTTTGTTATTATGTTGTCATATTATAAGGAATTATACTGTTTTTCAAAATTTAATTTTAAAATTTTTATTCAAAAGAATTAAAAGAAACTTGGCATAAATATTAATCAAAAAATGCTTCCAACATAGTTCACTTTAATTTAAAGTAAACTTTGATATTTTTTATAAATATATTTCATTCGTACATTTTTTTTTCATTAAACTGAATTTCTTTTCAGTTATATAATTAAAAATAACATTAATTTATTATGTTTGGGTTTTGTTGTTGAACTGAATTAATTTCTTATACTTTTAAATAAGTTAGCAGAAGATCAGAAGCAAAAGTATAAGTATTGATTTATTTTAGTTTCATATTTTATTTTTTTGTTTAATTTATAGTAATTTATTCTAAAAAAATACTAGCATAAATTATGCAATAAAATAAATCGTAAACAAATAGGCATCTTTATTTGAAAAAAGAATGTTACATTTTTTTTTTATTAATTTTAAAAATGAAAGTGTTATTTTTTCATGAATGTAACTTTTATCAAAATTTAAAGATTTTTTTTTTCTTATTCTTCTTGTTTTTAAATTCTAATAAAAGTAAACTAAATTTTTTTATTGTTTACAGATTCACATAAGGTTCTGAAACAATTTTTTTCATATAAATAAAAATACCTATTTGTTTGTCTCCCTTTAGATGTCCTGCCTTTGTGCCGCAAATCAAGGAGGAAAAAGAAGCTGCATTTTTTATCCTTTATCATGACTCCGGGTTCATGGATTTGGTCTAGAATGTCTACATGTTACTGTCGACCAAGTGGAATAAAAACAGCAAACAACATATCATTATACTTTAAATTAGTCATCAATCTTGTTAGATTGTTTCGATCCCTCTTGGGGATTTTTGTGATCCACCAAAGTCATTCTTTAGATTATTTTTATCTTTGATCAATTCGTTAATAAACATGTACAATGCCCTAGCAGGCAGCTTTGATGCAACCGAATCAGCCATTTTTATTTACTGAGCGACAACAAATGACTGCTTATTAGGTTAAGCATATCGTAAAATAACGTGGCTTTTTTATTTATTTATTTATTTTTTTGCTGTCCTACTGAGACGCTCGGTCCTTACGCGCACCTATCTGAATGGAATAAAATGAAATATTTTTAGTGAGTAAGTGTAGCAATGCGTTTTTCTAGAGCATTCCAATGAGGCTAAATCGAATTCAAGTCTTGAGAACCTGCTGGCCAAACCATAAGCACAATAATCTCTTCCAGACTGTAACTCTCTATCAGGTGAGCTCAACCTGGTTCGTCTTGTAGAATGAACTAAATCTCTCTGAGGACTCTCAATTGGATCACAAATGTCATTTCTTTATGTCTGAACGGTATTTCTTTCAAATATATACAGAACAGTGTTACCAGCTACAGATATACTCCACCAAATCCACTAAATCCCCAGATAACTCCACCACCACAGAAACACAGAAAACCAAATCCACTCCCATCTGCAGGGGCTAAAGGGGAACATTTGAAGTGAATAAGAGCAGCAATAAGTTTCTCTAAAGCATTCCAATGAGGCTAAATAGCTCAAATCTGGAGAACCTGTTAGCTAAACTCCACGCACAGTAGTTCCTTCACGAATGTAAATTCTCTATCAAGTGAGCGTAACTTTGTCCGTCTTGTAGGATGACGAAATCACCAACTACGTCGCTCTGGAGACGATCAATTAAAAATATCTTTTTCACGAATATGGCAGCACCGCACTCCTCTGTTTCCGTCAGGCCAACAATCTTGTTGGAGGCAATTTACAAACAGAATCTGAGCTCATTAGCAAAATGTATAGATTCTGGTTTGCTAAAGAATATAACTTCAATAGCTAACCAAATTGAAAAAAAAAAAAACACAGGTTACATTACCTCGCTGTGCGTGACGTAACAAGCAGTCATTTGATGTCGCACAGTAAACAAAGATAGCTGACTCTGTTGCATCAATTCTGTAATTCTTTAGACAAAGGATGTTAATATTCATATCTAATTTTAGGCTATCGCGAAATTTCAGTGAGCAAATTTTTATTTGCAGGAGCCGCCGGCATTTTATAATTATATTTGTTGTCCCTGTTTCCAATGCCATCAAACTATAGAAGATCTACAAATTTCCACATATAATATTCTCATGCTGTATTACTTCTAACATATATTGCTTTATCGTTTTGAAAATTGATTAATTTTTAGCCGTGTGATTGTAATCACAAATTTCCATTTTTTTCTTATTTTTTCAAAGCTAATTTATAATTAATACATCAATAAAGAACAACATACTTTGTCAATCATGTTTGTAATTCAGAAATATTTCTACGTTTATTTTCCAATTATAATCAAGAATTTGTACAATATGTGGAGTTTTTATCTCTGATATGGTAAAAACATTTCAATCCAAGAAAAAAAAAGCATCGATTCCTTATATTCTTTCCAATTAGAAAAGTAATGTTAATTAAGTAATACCAGACTTATTTCTTTTCATTTGAAAGATGATTTTTCTCAGAAAAATGTTAATTAAAATTCTTCTTTTTTCGAAAATAGTCCACTTCATTTCCATGAAGATATTTCAATTGTTTTTTATCAGATTACTTTATCTCCCACGCGAGAAATTTCATTTTGCATATTCTGAGAACATCACAATCTATTGTTCAAATTATTCATTACTTTTTGTGAGCAATTTTTATTTGCAGGAGAAATATTATATATAAAAGAATGATCCAGCCTAATTTTATTGTAATATTTGTTCGTAGAATTTAAATAGTTAAAACTATTATTAAGTGAAAAATAATGATAAAGCTATTAATTATCCATATTTATAACATGGAATATTGGAAAAGAATTAATCACCAAAAAATTAAATATTTTGCTGAAAAATTCAATTATAATATGAAATAAAAACCAAATACGAGAACGAAAAAATGCATAAATAAACAGCGTAAAGTAAAATTAAATAATTTGCTTTATATAATTAATATAATAATTAAATTTTAAATAAATCAGAATGCTTAATATCTGGATTTACCTTATAAAAACTGAAATCCTTTCATAAATTTCAATTTATCATGTGTGGGCATACTTTGTTGGACGAACACACATGGGATTATACCAATATTTAATAACTGAAGAAATTTATGAAGCATTTGAAGAAATTTATGAAGTAAATTACTATAAGAACGAAAAATTTGCCCTTTAAGGTTCCACTTGTTTATTTAACATTATCCTCTCTTAAACAAACAAAATGGAGTGGTTACAAAATACTGTGGTTTTGGCGATTCCATTTGCCGCGGAAAAGAGACTTCACGAAATCGGTACCCTGAAATGCAGAATCCTTACAAGAACTATCAAATTCAATAAAGACAAAAATATAACAGAAACTAATATTTCTAGAACTTCATAAAGAAGAAATTGTCCAATTGCAATACAACTAGAAGCACTATCAAATTCAGACAAAGGAGTCTATTAAATGATGGTTAAATTATTTTTTATAAACTTAAAATAATCCTAAGACACTATTTTGAGGTAACTGAAACAACACACGGTCTATATTTTGAAAGTCAAAATGAACTATAGAATACTTGACTTGACATGGATCAATCGTTTTATTGAGCAACACATAATTCGTGCCAGTTTTAAAACAGACATGAATAAACGTTTCTTTTATTTTAGAAGAAAGTTTCTCGCGTTCTCGAGGAGATTAATCTGTTTTAAATATTAACTTACATTATTTTATTTCAAAGCTTCACTTTTTTTGAAGACTCCACTGACCTGGCAGAACAAAATAATGTTCACATATGACAATATAAGAAATGGAGAGAGAATTATAAAATGGTTTATAGATTTAAATATTGTTTTAAAATGTTTATAAAAAGAGCGTAAACTCTATCTTATTACAAATATATTTACAACAAAAGTTTAACATATTATTTTTCAAGCATAGGTGGTATTCATTTGAAACGTAAAACATTACGTCAATAGCTATGTATTTTTATAATGAATATGTGCAATAGCTAAGTAATATACTTAGCTGCCAGAATGTTATCACAATATGTTACTCAATTAGTCAATCCTACAGTAAAAACCAGTTTGCGATGTCCTTAAGACCTTATAACACGGGGATGTTTCATTAATGTCAACGTGAAGCAAACCGCCGTTGATATTCAAATAACGAATTCATAGCAGCTCTCCTCCAACTTTTATCCTCCATGAAACATACCATGTAGCATTTCACAGGAGCCAATGATGAACTAACCATTCATAAAGATCAATATAACTTAATTCATAAAATAAAATAATTTAATTCAAAAAATAAAATAACTTAATTCATAAAATAAAATAACTTAATTCATAACGAAATTTTTTAAGCAATAATAAAACATCTTAATTCATAAAAATATTTTATTATTGCTTAAAAAAATTATAAAGAAAGGTAGAAAAGTAATAAGTAGTTTTGACATCCAATTTATTTAAAATATTAAAATTAAACCTAAACTTAATTTTCATAATCTGCTTAAAGTTTTAATTTAATAATAAGGTTTAATGTTCTACATAATATGTCTATTAATTTTTTAATTAATTTAATTTTGAATCGTTTCTTAAAAATTATATTTTTTCTTTAGAGGATATTTTTCTTGGTGATTTCAATTAAACAATAAAAAGTCTCCATTTTTATGAGTAATAATGTCTTTAAAAGGCTTCTCCATTAAACGTGTTTAAAAGGCTTTTCTCTATAAATAAAAAAAGGCAATAAACCATATCGATGATTAAATGAATTAAATTTGCTCGCCATAAATCTTTCACATGCTAACATTAGATTGCAATCTGTTGTCATATATTATTCATATGTCACAAGCAAACAAGGAACATCTCAATTTTTTCATGTTTTGTTTTTCCTTATATGCCATTAACTAATTGCAGAATTACACTGACTGTCATTTCTCAGCATATGCTCAAGGAAAAAAATTGCACCAATTGTTGCAATACGAAGCAATAAAACAAATGAAAATAATGGGCAATGAGGCGCATTAATAACACGACATATTTTAATTTTGTTTCTCCGTGCCATAAATTTTATGATAGCTATCCATTTTTTCCGCTCGTTGATAATAATTTTTTATCTTGTAATTTATTGTTTGTTTTTTATGAATTCCAATGAATATTTAAGAAAGAATAACCGCTTAAACATTTAACTAACATTAGTAAATCATTTTTTAAATCTAGAATATGTCGATTTAGATTGCAAAGAAAAAATTTTTTATTAAGTAATATAAAAAAAGACATTTATGTAAGATATTTTACGATTGGATATCTTACGATTATGATAGATTATTTATGATTAAATGATTAAAATATTTATTTTAAATTATTAAATGATATTAAACACATTTTATAGGCCTCTAAAACTGATAACCTTATTACAGAACTATTTTATACAAAACAATTTTAATATGTTTTAAAGTTTTGTTTCAATCAAATTTACTTCAGTTCTTTTAAAATGTACAGTAGTAAGTAATTATTTAACATGTAAATTATTCATATTTTTATTTCACAAAATACTTTGCATTTATTTGAATTAAACTTGTATGTCCTTTAGGTTAAACTTGTATGTGTTTTAAATTAAACTAATATGCCTTTACAAAAGTATTATTTTATCTGCTGAAGTAAATTATAATTTTATTTTATTATATAACAGATTCAGTGCTAACCAGTCTGCTTCTACAGGAGACAAACTCTACAGACACAATGGAATCCTTTTGGAAAGCATCTGGGCAGTTTGAATCCAACTATCCTTCCCCTTGATCATAAAATATGCGGATTTATTACAACCATGCCTTTGCTTGGAGTTTTCTGTTGATCTACATTTGAGCCAGACTGGTACTCTTCCAAACTACAACTATACTATGTTATCCCTCTACAAACCTATTATTCTGACAATGATATATATATGATTAAAAGCTGCTTGTTTTGTAATATTAAATAAATTATAGTATAAAAAACTTATAAGTAAAAAATTTTCATAAATATGTTAATTATATAATATTTTGAACAATACAATCTTCTAGAAATATGTTTATGCACAAATATTATATTATTTTCTAAAGCAATTTTTGTGTCTGTAAAAACAGTTCAATTACCTTAGTGCTTGGACTTAATTAGAATTCTTTGGGATTACGGAATAATATAACGAATTATTTGGGAGGGGCGAAGAGGATCCACCTCCTCGTGGTGCCCCCTGGTAACGTCACTTAAGATGGCCAAAAGATCCTCAGTCTCCTGCGGGGATGTGCTCGGCATGCTATATAACGTGACGTTTCTTCGCCAAGTGTAATATTAACGCCCAGTTGCGGGCTGCCATAAGCAGTGGGGGTGTTGTACTTATTACAAATCACCCTATCCGTGGAGCCGGATAAGGCGGTACCCCGGTAGTCTGAGTGGGTGCTGTCGTGCTTCAGGTCAATCAGTTAATGTATACTTTCGGGTCGGACGGATTGTTATATTTTGAATAACGAATTATTTGCAGTAGATGATACGTTGCTTTCAAAAGAACCACGTCAGCAAATCCGCATCACTATGGATTGCTGCACGATGGCCATTCCTGGTCTCATATGAGAGCGTCACGGAGCCAAGTCAGACTTCTACCTACGGGTCTTCCATCAGAACAGAAGCTGCTCCCTTTCACTCGATTCATGAGTGAGATACTCATGGCATGTCAATCCCGCACTGCAGGACATTGGGGATTACTCACAACAACACACTATGGGCGTGAAAAGATTAGTTAAAAAATGCTTGTGATTATTAATAAATTCTGAATGGCAGCATTGGGTGCCTATAGGTACTACCAATGTAGCTATTCCGTATTATACGTTAAGCTTATTCACCCTATAGGTTTTTGCACACACGAATCACGCAAAATAATCACTTAAGTATTATCATCCTTTTCAACTAGTCAACCACAGCAACTACTGACAGCGAGCCATTGACCAGCGAGTCACTCTCAGTAGCCCTTAGCAGCAAGTTACAATGGACACCTAATACAAATTCTTCCCACACACAAAATAAGATAGACGTGGTTTGCGTTTCGATCCCTCAAAATCATTATGGTCGAATTGCCTGAACTCTCAGACTAAGGACTTGTATGCACAATATCTAAAAAAAGTGTTTATAGGTGTAGGATTAATAATTAGAATATAATCAAGACATGTAAGTATATGGACTCATTAAAAACTTCTTTTTCATAACCACAAAAATTACAAGTTATACAACTCGCCTTTTTGTTCGGAATGTCCCTCATATTTATATAGCTGGTATGAAAATGATATTGTTTTAACATTGAATGTCAATAAAAATTGCACTCAAATTGAAAATTGACGTTTTATAAAAAATTTAATAATAGATTTATATTTTAACGAAAATATTGATCTAAAAACAGGAGTAAGATGCTGCTGTATATTAATAATTCAGTTTAAATTATATAACTTTTTTATCCAATACGTTTAAACTAATTTATCAAATTATCATTGAGGTTTTAGTATGCAGTCGTGGTTATATGCTGTTTAATTTTTGAAAGTTTTAGAAAATATTAATTAATACGAAAAAGCTCCTTGATAAATGAAAAATTTGTTTGAAAAGCAATATTTTTCAAGTAATTCCTGTCATCAAAATAAATATTTCATTAATTAATTTCAATTTCGCGAAAGAACTTTGCTAAAAATGTCGAATACATTCTGCTAACATACCCCATACTTCCCTGCTGCTAAATATTCCATCCCTAAATAGATAAAACTTTGCGCAGATGATCTGGATTCTAAGTGTTCGTATTTTACTTATATATAACCCCTCTAAACTTGCATAACGAGGCTTCAACAAAATTTCATGGCTTTAGTTGATTTCTATAAAATAAGGCCTCTACTCAGTTTTAAAATATATCCGTTCATTCTCTTTATGATAGGTTGCTTCAAATCAATTTTTTAAATATTTAACACAGATTTCCATTTCATTCGAGTTCAGAGACGATCCACCCACGCAGATGCTAATTCGGTATCGTTCGTAATCGTCCATTAAACCCCTTTTCCGTCGTAAAACCCAGGCTCTAATTTCTAATATATGCAGAAATTCTGACATTAATGTTTACGATCCTGATGGCTGTACGGAATCATAGGCAGTAGTAGTGAAAAGTGGAGATTTTTAAATGGATGGCTTTATAGGAATCAAAACATAGATGATTTTACATTACTTATATTTCGTTTCTGTTAATTCCGAAAGGCGAATATTTACTGGAAGGGAATAAAATGATAATAAAGTAGATTGTCTTCTACTCGTTCAAATAAAATTTAATCAATACTGATATCATGCAGACTTTTGTGGATTACAATTTGTTGTAATTTACATATTCGAATGATAAAGTTAAAATAAATAAATTAAAATAAAATAAAATCTATGGAGAAATTGAATTTGACATAAAATCTGTACACGATTCTATTCGACACAAGCATGGAAAATTAACAAAAATAAAATAAAAGTTATGGAGAAATTCGATCTGACAAATCATTAATAGACAGTAATATTTGAAATGAACAGAAAATAAACAAAAATTAAAAATGCATATACTAATATCGTGACACATCTATAATTTAAGCATATTGTGTATATGTAGAATAGTTTAAAGAGGTAGACGGAGGATAGATGCGTGAATAATTATGGATCAGAAAAATTACAAGTAAAAGATTTTCATCAATTTGTATGAGATTTGAACAACACAATATTAAAAAAGATGTTTATTCCTAAATATTATTTTATATTCTAAAACAGTTTTTGAGTCTGTAAAAATGATTTAATTACCTTGGTGCATGCACTTTTTTAGAATTTATTTTGATTACGTTATAATACACTCATGTCCATAAATTAAGGATAAGGAAGTTTAGGCAAAGAAAGAGACAGAAGCAAAACAAATTTGACTTATTTGTAAAGTCTATTTATTAAACAAAAGGTAAAGAGCAAAAAAGATGCTATATGTTTCACATAATTAATAAAAATTGCGATTTTTACTCCCTGGAGCAAATTTCAAAAAAGAACTTATTTACAAAAAACAGTATAACATGGTTAGTATGATGGTTAATATGGAGTATATCTCCCGGACGATGCAATACAGTCCTTACAACGCCTAGGCATGCTGAGTATCAAATTATCAATCTGATCTTGGGGAATATTACACCACTCATCAAGCAATGCCCTCCGAAGTGCCGGTTGATAGGTGGGAGGGGGTCGACGGGCTGCATTTCGTCGGCCAAGCATATCCCACACATGCTCTATTAGATACAAGTCCGGTGAGTATGCTGGCCAATCCATACGGGTGATATCCTCCAATTGAAGGCATTCGTCTACAATATTTGCACGGTGAGGACGGGCGTTGTCATCCATAAACAGACATTCAGCACCCATGGCCGGAACAAACGTGCATGTTATTCCAGAATGACATCCCGATAGATGTGGCCTGTCATCGTTACACTCTGAACATGCAGGTCAGTTCTGGAACCAAGAATAATTCCTTCCCAAACGAGCCATCCTGCACCACCGTAACGGTGTCGTTCAATGGTGATCTCTTGGTGGTAAGGGGTACCTGGTGCTCTCCATATGAAAGTCCGGCGAAAAACAGACTGCAAACTAAACCTGGACTCGTCGGAAAACATCACACCAGACCACTGTTGCGGTGTCCACAATGCATGCTCTCTAAGCCAGGTTAATCGCAGGCGAGAGTGAGTTGCGGTAAGTGGAACACATCTGACAGGCCTACGAGCATATAGACCAATGTGCCCTAAGCGTCTGTACACGGTCTGCCTTGAAACTGTCGTACCGGTAGCTGAAGAGAGCTGACGAGACAGGTCTGATGATGTGCTCCGTCTGTTTCGTTTGGCAGTAACTGCTAAATACCGGTCCTCATTCGGCGTTGTAACTCGGGGGCGACCTGTGCTGTAACATCTACTCACATTACCATCATCTTGGAATCGTTGCCAAAGCCTGGAGATGACACTCTGGGCGATTCCAAGTTCCTCGGATACTTCCAGCTGGGTACGTCCACATTCCAGTCGTCCGATAATTCTACCACGTAAGAAATCATCCAAATGCTTCCTTTGTGTCATAACCATGCGGTTATTGCATTGAAAGGCTTTTAAAGCGCTTGTGAACAATTTTACTTCTTTGCCACCATTCCTTATATACCCCTCTCTTGCACTCTCGTCATTGTGACGTACTATCCGCGCCATCTGGTGGTTTCCTGTAATTTGCATATTCTTCTTCAAGATGTGTGTGATAATTCTACAGGTGAAATTTTTATTTAAGAGTTCAATTTGTGTGATTCTGAATGATCCTTAATTTATGGACATGAGTGTATAACGGACTATTTGTAGCAAATTGTATGTTTGCTTCAAAAGAACCATAGTAGCCAATTCGTATCACACTATATTACCGCAATATGAGAGTGAAAAGATTAGTTTTGTATATGTTTTTTTTATGTTTGCGATTATTAATAAATACTGAATGCAACCTTAGGTACCTATAGGTGGCCAATATTGCCATTCAGATTTATATATTACTATTATTATAAATTTTTGCATACACGAAGCAAGCGAAAAAATCACTTAAGTATTATCATCCTTTGCAACGAGTTATAGCAGCTATTGACAGCAAGTGATGGACCAACGAGCCAACCATAGCGACTATAGACAGCAATCCATTGACTAACGAGCCAATCACAAAAATCATTGACAGCTAGCCATTGACACACATGGCAACCACAGCAGATATTAACAGCAAACCATTGATCAACTAGCTAACCGCAGAAATTGTTGACAGCTAGCCATTAACCAACAAGACAACCATTGCGATGCATTGATCAACAAGTCACCACAGTAATTGTTGACAGCATGGTATTGGCCAACGAGCCAATCACAGCAGTTATTCAAAGCGAACCATTGTCCAACGGGCCAATGACAGCAGTTATTCACAGCGAACCATTGACCAGCGTGTTGACCTCAGCAGAAAGTGACCAACTAGTCAATCTCAGCAGTCATTGACACCGAGTTAATAACACACATTCACTCAAATGTGGTGAGGTTTTGCGTCATCTCCATGCAAAAATAAGAGAGACGTGGCATGCGTTTTGACAGTTGCTGATATCGAAATTTCAAATTCATTAGTGCAGAACAGGCTGAACTCTCAGATCACGAATTTTTATGCACAAAAATGTGTTTATAAGTGAAAGATTACTAATTAGAAAATAATCAAAGTATGTAAGTATATGGACCTATTAATAATTATTTTCTTCCTGGCTTTTTTTAATAACCGAAACAATAATTATTTATACAACTGACTTTTTGTATGAAATGTTCCTCATAGTTAACGTAATAAAGGTAGTAGTAAGAATGACATTGTTTTAACATTGAATAGCAATAACAATTACACTACAGTTGAAAAATGACATTTTAGAAAACGTTTAATAACGAATTTATATTTTAACAAAAATGTTCATCTAAAAACAGGAGTGAAATGCTAATGTTTATTAATAATTCAGTTTAAATCATATAATAACTTTGCTTTTCAATACGTTTAAACTACATTATCACATTTTACATCACATAATCATTGAAATTTTCGTATGCAGTCGTAGAAATATGTTGCTAAATTTATAAACATTTTAGAAAACTTTAATTAATATGAATACCTTTCTTGATATATGAAAAATTTGGTTAAACTGCAATATTCTGCAGGTAATATTTGTCATCAAAATAAATATTTTATTAATTAATTTCAATTTCGTGGAAGTACTTGGCTAAAAATATCAACAATACATTCTGCTACGATACCCCATACTTCCCTGCTGCTAAATATTCCATCCCTAAATAGATAAAACTTTCAGCCACTGATCAGAATACTAAATGATCGTAATTTTACCTGAATATAACCCTTCTAAATTTCACCCTAACGATGCTTCAACAGAATTTCATGGCTTTAGTTGATTTCAATAAAATATGTCCTCTTCGCAATTTTAAAATACATCCGTTCATTCTCTTTATGGTAGGTTGTTTCATATGAATTTTTGAAAATATTTAACACAGATTTCCATTTCATTCGAGTTCAGAGACGATCCACCTACGCAGATGCTAATTCAGTTTGATACGTAATCGTCCATTAAACCACCCTTTCAGTCGTAAAACTCAAGCTCTAATTTCTAATATATGCAGAAATTCTGACATTAATGTTTACGATCCTGATGGCCGTATGGAATCATAGGCAGTAGTAGAGCGAAGTGGATGTTTTAAAATGGTTGGTTTTATAGGAATCGAAACATAGATGATTTTGCATTATTTATATTTCGTTTCTCTTAATTCCAAAGGTTAGTATTTACAAGACGGGATAAAATTGATAATAAAGTAGATATTCTACGATTTTGTAAAAGGAAACTTAATCAGGACTGATATTATTAAGATTTTCTTTGTGGATTTTCAATTTAGAAATTCGAGTGATAAGAGAAAAACAAATAAAATAAAATAAAGGCATAATAATAATAATTTAATTAAAAATATATGATAACTTTGCTATCCAATACATTTAAACTACATTATCACATTTTACATCATACTATCAATGAGGCTTTCGTATGCAGTCATGGTTGTATGTAATTAATTTATAAACATTTTAGAAAAGATAAATTAATATGCATAAGTTTCTTGAAAAAATATTTGGTTAAAAAGCAATATTTAAGTAATTTTTGTCATTAAAATAAAAATATTATTAATTAATTTCAATTTCCTGAAAGTACTTCGTTAAAAATATCAACAGTACATTCTGCTAACATATCCCATACTTCCCTGCTGCTAAATATTCCAAACCTAAATAGATAAAACTTTCAGCCACTGATCAGGGTACTAAATGATCGTAATTTTACCTGAATATAACCCTTCTAAGCTTGAATAGCGATGCTTCAACAGAATTTCATGGCTTTAGTCGATTTTTATAAAATAAGGCGTCTTTGCCAGTTTTAAAATAAATCCGTTCCTTCTCTTTATTCTGGGTTGCTTCATATCCATTTTTTAAATATTTAACACAGATTTCAATTTCATTCGACTTCAGAGACGATCCACCCACGCAAATGCTAATTCAGTTTCGTACGTAATCGCCCAATAAACCCCCTTTCCGTCGTCAAATCCAAGCTCTAATTTCTAATATATGCAGAAATTCTGATATTGCTGTTTACGATCCTGATGGCCGTATGGAATCATAGGCAGTAGTAGAGCGAAATGGAGATTTTAAAATGGTTGGTTTTATAGGAATCAAAACATAGATGATTTTGCATTACTTATGTTTTGTTTCTATTAATTCCGAAAGGTGAGTATGTATTGGAAAGGAATTAAATGTTTATTAAGGTTGTCTACGATTTTGCGTAAGAAAATTTAATCAGGACTGATATCTTGCGGAATTTTCTTGCATATTTTTAATTTAGATTTTCGAGTAATAAAAATAAAATAAAGGCTATGGAGAAATTCAAACTGTTAAATGATTCAATTAAATTAGACATTAGACGCTTCTCAAACGATTAGAGAATTCTACTCGACACAAACATAGGAAATAAACAAAAATAAAATAAAGGATACGGAGAAATTAAATCAGACAAATGATCAATAGACAATTCTATTTGACACAAACATAGACAATATACAAAAATGACATAAGCTATGGAGAAATTCAATCTGACAAACGGTCTATAGACGATTCTTTTCAACACAAACATAGAACATAAACAAAAATAAAATAAAAGATGTGGAGAAATTTAATCTGACAAATGATCGATAGACAATTATATTTGAAACAAACATAGAAAATAAGCAAAAAAATAAATAATCAAAAAATTCAGGTTATGGAGAAATTCAATCTGAAAAATGATCAATAGACAATTCTATTCGAAATAAATGTAGAAAATAAATATAAATAATATTGTTAAATTTTTTTTAAGATTGGATGGCAATAAAATATTACACTTCAGTTGAAAAAGAATGGTTAAAATTTAATTAAACGTTTAATAACTGATTTAGATTTAAAAGAAAATATTCATCTGAAAACAGGAATGAAATGCTGTTGTTTATTAATAACTTAGTTTAAATTATATAACTTTGCTATCCAATAAGTTTAAACTGCATTATAGCATTTTACATCACATAAACATTGAGGTTTTCGTATGCAGTCGTGGTTGTATGTAATTTAATTTATAAACACTTCAGAAAACATTAATTAATATGAATACGCTTCTTGATAAATGAAAAATTTGGTTAAAAAGCAACATTTTTCAAGTAATTTTTGTCATCAAAATAAATATTTTATTAATTATTTTCAATTTCATGAAAGTACTTCGCTAAAAATATCAACGATACATTCTACTACGATACCCCATATTTCCCTGCTGCTAAATATTCCATAACTAAACGGATAAAACTTTGAGCCACTAATCAGGATTCTAAATGATCGTAATTTATTTGAATATAACCCTTCTAAACTTGAATAACGAGGCTTCCACCGAAATTCATGGCTTTAGTTGATTTCAATAAAATAAGGCCTCTTCGCAATTTTAAAATACATCCGTTCATTCACTTTATGGTAGGTTGCTTCATATGAATTTTTTTAAATATTTAACACATTTCCATTTCATTCGAGTTCAGAGACGATCCACCCACACAGATGCTAATTCAGTTTCATTCGTAATCGTCCATTAAATCACCCTTTCAGTCGTAAAACTCAAGCTCTAATTTCTAATATATGCAGGAATTCTGACATTAATGTTTACGATCCTGATGGCCGTACGGAATCATAGGCAGTAGTAGAGCGAAGTGGAGATTTTTAAATGGTTGGTTTTATAGGAATCAAAACATAGATGTTTTTGCATTACTTATATTTCGTTTCTGTTAATTCTAAAAGGTGGGTATTTACTGGAAGGGAATAAAATGGTAGGTTGTCAATGATTCTGTATAAGAAAATTTAATTAGGACGGATATCATTAAGATTTTCCTTGTGGATTTACAATTTAGATATTAGAGTAATAAAGGGAAAATAAATATAATAAAATAAAAGTTATGGAGAAGTTCAATCTAACAAATGATCAATATATAACTCTATTCGAAATAAATATAGAAAATAACCGAAAATGACGGCTATGGAGAAATTCAATCTGACAAATGGTCAATAGACGATTGTATTCGGTACAAGTATAAATAAAATAATATAAAGTCTATGGAGAAATGCAATCTGACAAATGACAAATAGACAATTCTATTCGAAATAAAAATAGAAAATAAACAAAAATGAAATAAAGGCTATGGAAAAATTCAATCTGGCAAATGATTAATATACAATTTTATTCGAAACAGACACAGAAAATTAGCAAAATTTAAAAAAACGTATATTACGCTCGTGATGCATTTATAATTTAAGCATATTGTTTGGATATGTAATTATGTAATTGGATAGTCATCACTGGGAACAATCAAGAAAAATCCTTTTGGACACGGTTTGAAATTATCAGAAATATATATATAATAATAATGCAACGCTTTCGGGTGTATTCTGATAGGTGATTTATCAACGCGCAAGAATAGTGACAATGTTGTGAGATCTCAATATCTATCAATTTATTTTCCCAAATTAAATAATAAGGTCTTTCTGTGTTGTACTACGGTAACTAGATCTGAGTCCTTTTGAATTTTGCCTAAGAGGACACTTCTTATACTTTGAAAGATTTTATATGAAAGATTTGATGAATTGAATTAAATATGAATTTGATGAATTGAATTAACTATGAATTTGATGAATTGAATGTAGAACTATGAAAGATTTGATACATTATACCCCGGTTTGTAAGAAACAAGACGTAATTGTTCGTCTGCATGGACACTTCATATTTAAAGACACATGGCTATTAGATCGCATAAAGTTAACCGGTGGCGCGTGCATGCACAGATAGAAGGATAGTCATTTAGATGATCTCCCTATGTAAATAGCCTACCATAAGCAATTACAGATGTGTTTGCTACCATTAAAGCTTATATCTTGAGTATACGGTCATACTTGCGCTTTCTTACCTTTCGAGAAAACTGTGCATCTTAAAGGTAATGTATAGAGGTTTTAACAACTCCAATGCACTCCGAGCGAGGATCCACACACATCACAATTTCTGTGATAATTTTCAAACTACTTGTGTATGCATTTATTAAAACACTAAACCAATCAGCAACCGGTACGAGTCATAAATGTTCATACCGTTATAAACCTAATGTCAAGTTGGAAATTTGTTTTTTCGCTAATTTCTATTTTATTTCTCTTAGTTAATAACATCTTAATAATAATAATAATAATCCGAATGAAAAAAAAGTTTTTGCATAACGTGTCCGCTTTCAGTTACACAAATTTCGAAACCGCGGCATTACTGAATCTGGAATGGGATTAAGATAGTTAATATCTAATAAATGTAGAAGATTAGAATTTAATAATTTATTAGAGGATTGAGTTCAATAAAAAATTGATTAAAAATTCTTTGATTACACGTGTGTGATAAAAAAGTTGCAAAATGTGTCTTAATATAGGATTATACTTCACTTCTTCATAGTTGCTACTGATCTTTCTCACACAGCTCCATATTTTTTCAACAAATCCTCAAATATTCACAGAGGACTTTTAAAAAGAAAAATTTTTTTTCAGAGTGTTTTTTTAAATAGTTAATGTATATAATGAAATAATGGATGATTTTTATTAAATTTGATTCATAATTATGTTCTCATAATTGCACGTATACTAATTCTATTATATTTTAAGATTCTTTAAAAAATTATTCTTTTTTTCCCTTAGGGAATTTAAATAATAGTCATTTAAGTACAAATATATTATATATTCTTTTAAGAATAAGAACAAAATGTTGAAAGAAATAAAATATAAAATCAACTTTCAAAAGACGCAAAGAATAAAAAAACATTTCTATCTACATACGTTGCAGAAATTATTTGTTATGACCAGCAATAATGATGTGTTTTTGTTTCCATCTAAAACATCTATTCATTTCCATCCTAATATTATGGAAATAAATGCTTGATTAAAGTTATTCCCGGATGATGAACGGCTTTAACTTTGTAATATTTTAAATTTTTAACATTGTCATATATGTTTACTTTAATTATTACATTCTAATATTTAATTATTTTTAGTTTTGATAATTTCTTTGTTACTTTTCCGTTGATGAAATGTACTATAGAAATATTTTACATTTATTAACCAACATCTGTTGATATTTTAATTTTTTATTCCTGTTATGCATTTTCCGTGATTATTTTTAAAAAAATATGTACATTATGTAATAATTAGCATTTTTTAATAATGAAATTTTTAAAAATGAACAATGTATATAAAATTCATTAGTTTTGTGCAATAATGCTTTTAACAAGGTTATGTGAGTAATTTATTTATCCGGTTATTTTTTTTTTATATTTTGAATCATATTTTGCAATAAATTGAAAGTGTGTTTAAATTTATTAAACTTAATACAAAATAACTGCTTGATAAATTTATTTGTTTACTTTGAAGAATATTCTTTATTATACATTATTACAAAAGTTTAACATTTTTTGCAACACAATAAATATATTACAATAAATTGTTAAAGTAAATAAATAATTTTCTATTAATTTTTAGCATTTTCATGCTTAATATTAGTTGCTTTTTAAAAATTTGGCTTTTTTTAATTCATTATAACATTTTGTTCCATTTCTTGTAGTTTTCTTCTTTTTACTAGAATTTATTGTTATACTGTAAAAGTTAATAATCTTTATTATATTAAAATCTTTCTGCAATCTGCAATGATGCAAATCAGCAGTAATATAGAAAAGAATCATTGCATTTTCTTTCCTGATATGCTTCATTTAATTTTATTTATTTTGTACAAAAAAATTTAATTGTATAAAAAAAAATTTATTTTTGTATAAAAAAATTTAATTGCATTTGCAATATTTTGAATAAATGTGTCTGTTTCCTTCTAATATTTCTTTATTTAAAGACATGGCACAGTGTAGAGAATTAATTTTAACATTTTCAACATATTGGTATATGTTAATTATGAAATATTTATGATATTAAATGAAAATATTATTTAAATGATGTGTTTATTTCCTTTATAGTTTCATTTCAGTTTTTTATTCTATTTCTTGAAGAATAAAAACTTCTTTTAAAGTGTTTTTCTTTCTAGGATTGAGTTTTTAATTTCTATTAATATTTTTTATGCTATTTATGAATTTATATTTCTTATAAGGAAATTTTTTGCAATATATAATAAAATTGAAAAAAATAGCTATATACTAGTATATATAAAAATTCAGTTATTTAGTTTTATGTCTATAGATCCATCTATATGTCTGTCTACATAACTATCTATATACCATCTCTCTCTCTCTCTCTCTCACACACACACACACACACATATATATATATATATATATATAGCACTAATAAAACACTAAATTGTTACTAATAAAGTATTACACTATTAAGACACCAAACTGCTTTCTGTTAAAATATGTAGATTGTCCTTTTCTAGTTTTAGTTGCTACACCACCACATTACGGTGCAACAACTGATTTATAATTTTTTTGATACTCTTTTTTTTATTAAAAACTATCTATCTTCTATGCTTTGTTGATAGGCATTTTTCACGGTATATTGAATCCTTAAATAATCAAACAAATACATTTCACTTTCTATCCAGTGAAATACCCAGTATATGTTCTCCATGAGATTTTTATAATGCCAGAAATGTTTTGAGAAACCTTAACCTAGAAAACATTTTTCCTTATCCAAAAATAAGAATAAAATGTTTTTTTTTAACGAAATATATTTCTGCAAATACATATAAATATATTATAATATATTTATTTTGATTTAATAATTGTTGTATAGAAAAGAAATTGAAGAATAGACAATAAATACTTAAACCATTTTAACTGAAATCATTTATTTAAACTTATTCAGTTATTTTAAAATTTGATTATAGTGAAAATCTCATAAAATAAAGTAAAAAACATTTTTCATTTGCTCATTTCAATTTGATGTCATCATAAAAAAAAATAAAGCTAGATAATTAATTATGACTATGATACTTAATTATTAACAAAATATACTCATGTTAACGACTATCAATAACAAAGAATTGAAAATTACTCTTTTCTTTAATTAAATTTAATTAAACATAAATTCAAGCTTATTTATTTATCTTTGAAAATATAAGGAAAAATGGAAATCAATTACGCCTCAAAGTAAATTCAATGTCGTTCTAGAATAACTAATAAGCTTTATGTTAAGCAAAGAACAATTTGTGATATGGAATTTAAATATTCCACAAAAGTAAAGAACAAAGAAAATTGATTTTTACAGCTCAGAATTCGAAACGAAGGCTCTTAAACAAAATTTGAAAAATAGCTTTTTTTATTTTATTTCTTTTAGTTTGGTTATTGACATTGTGGAGTCAGATTTCAAGTCACTAAAAAGAAAAATAGAATTTAGAATATTTGAATATTTATCAGGAAGAAATAAGCTGTGCTGCCATATTCTTCAAAAGAATAATAAAGAGAAAGATGTTTGATCATTTTATTTCTAGTATTTATTTTGGAAGTAATATTTTTTTTCAAAGTCTGTTAACAAGAAATATTATCGCCCAAGGTTAAATGTTTATTTAAATGGACGACGTTGAAGATGAAGGTAAAGTATTATTATTTCTTCTATTATTTGGTTTGTTTAATGAAATGAAATATTCTGCGGAATTCTGATTTGATTCTGCGTCGTCGTAATCAATTTACTGATGAATATTTACGTATTTTCTTTTTTGAGAATTTTGTTGGTTACAATTACGGGTAAAATTATTAACCTTACCTTTATAATTCGCACAATATTTTAAATGTTCTAAAGTTTTCAAACCAAATAATTAAAATTTTTATTTTAAAATATTGCGGAGTATTTTTACGTAGCGAAAAAGTTTGAAAATAATACATATTATGTAAACAAAATAAAGTATCTTGAAAATCTTAGTATTGTCTTATATGAATGCTGAAATATTAACAATTTTAATAATAAAAGTACATTTTCACATTGGCAACTGTCAATGCCAGACTTTTGATGCTATGGTAACAAGCACAGCTACCTTGTAAGAAATTTTAGGTACGAATTTGGTTGCGGCGTTGAATGAAGTCACTGATAGAAAAAAACATAAAAGGCGAATGTGCAGGCGTACAGATTTGTCAATAAGGTTACTGTCGGTAAGATCTGTATTAAAATTTTACTATACACCAATTAAAGGGAATTCGGGATGGCTAATTCCAAATGTCTTATCAGTCGCGCTTGTTACGTTACCTACAATGCAAACCACCGTTACCACTCAAAAAACGAGTTCATTTCTATGCGCTCATCCAACATTTATCTTCCGTAGTGTAATTATCCAACATTTTCTCATTCTCGTGCAGGTCAATGCCTACTTATAGTTACATGGCTTAGTCCTGCACAATCAAGTTCTCCGAAGACTTCACCTCTTAAACGTTACTTGAGTGGAAAGGTCGTTTTGCTTCATGTTGAAAGTAACGAAATAAGTCCGTGAGATATGCGCTTTAAAGACATCTCGGTATAATCAGTCAATTGATTGTACGAAAGTTTAATAGATCTGCTGATTTAAAAAAAAATTATTCATATCAGTATTTCATCACGGGAATTTGATAACTGAATAGCGAAAGTTCTTATCTTTTTTATAATACTGCAGTAATTTCATTTCTATAATTTGAATAATGTAAGCTAAAAACAATAAAATTTCCGATTGCTGTTTGTAGACCATTGCCTACAATATGAAGGCATTTTGAAGTTTCATAAAAAAATTAATTCTATAAAATACAACGTAAAAATACATTTTGCCAAGTGAAATTGACCAGACTTGCGCGAGAGGAACTGAAAGTCAAACTAATAATTAACTGTGATAATGATCAAGATTTTCAACCCGTCTAGCTATTACGCAAATGGCAAATCGGAGGATTTGCGACTCTTTTGTTTTCACCATAGTTGTTCATTACGTATTTTCCTATCCGATTCACACTATTTGGAATTTATAACATATTTTTTTTTAGCTGATGTCATCAAAAACATTCTTTAAATTTGAGAAATGTATTGTTAGATATCAAACAAATATAGAAACAAAGCCGTTAATCATTTTTTGGAATCTAAAATTCATATAATCTTATCAGAATAATTAAAAAAAAAATATTAAATAAAATGCCGATTATTATTTAAATATACACTGAAGTGACAAAAGTTATGGGATACCTCTTAATATCGTGTCGGCCCTCCTTTCGCCCGGCGAAGTGCAGCAACTCGACGTGGCATGGACTCAACAAGTCGTTGGAAGTCTTCTGCAGGAATATTGAGCCATGCTGTCTCGATAGACGTCCATAATTGTGAAAGCGTTGATGGTGCAGGATTTTTGGGCGCGAACAGACCTCTCGATGATGTCCCATAAATGTTCGATGGGATTCATGACGGGCAGTCTAGGTGGCCAGATCATTCATTGGAATTGTCCAGAATGTTCTTCAAACAAATCACGAACAGTTATGGCCCGGTGACATGGCGCATTGTCATCCATAAAAATCCCATCGTTGTTTGGGTACATGAAGTCCATGAATGGCTGCAAGTGATTTCCAAGTAGCTGAACATAAGCATTTCCAGTCAATGTTCGGTCCAGTCGCACCAGATGACCAAGTCCATGCCGTGAAAACAGCCCACACCATTACGGAGCCACCACCAGCTTGAACAGTGCCTTGCTGTCAGTTTGTGTCCATGGCTTCGTGGGTTCTGCGCCACACTCGAAGGTCGGGCGAAATTCCATACGCTAGGCACACTATTGACAGACTTGATCTGGGAATTCTGAATTCCCTAACGATTTCCGAAATGGCATGACCCATGCGTCTAGCTCCAACTAACATTCCGCGTTCAAAAGTCTGTTAACTCCCGTCGTGCGGTCATCATCACGTCAAAACCTTCTTCACATGAATAACTTGAACAGAAATGAAAGCTCTGCGAAAGCACTGCGCATTTATACCTGTTCTACGCGATGCTAATGCCATCTGAAAATTTGCATATTGCTATCCCATGACTTTTGTCACTTCAGTGTAGAGTGATAAAAACTATAAAGTAAACCTTAAATAAAATTGTAAATTAATATTTAATGCATAAAGGGACCTCTTTTTGGAATATAAACATAGGATCTTGCTGCATTACAAACGCAAACCAATGTGGCATTTTTTCTCTTTCATACTAAAATACCCGCTATAATAATATAGGGTTGGCAATGTAAAAAATTGTAACTAATAATACTGCCAAATTTAGCAGCTTATTATTTGACATTGGCTTAATAATTTTTTTTGTTGGAATGTTACACATCTCTCCTGTTCAAGAAATATGAGCTCTAAAAACATTAAATGCCTTTTTTTAAAATTAGTTTTATTAAAAATGGAACGGTCGAAAATTCGCATTATTGTGAAGTATGAGTTCTTACTTGTAACGATGACATCGCAGACAGCGCAAAATATTAATAGTGTATTTGGATCTAGTGTTACTATGCAGCAGACAGTATCAAATTGGTTCGCCAAACTCACAAATGAGTAACGACGTCGCCCAGAATCTAAGGTCAATAAGGACGAAATAAAGATCGCCGTTGAGTCTGACTCATTTCAGAGTCCCATGAATTATCTTCGAAGTTTGCTGTTAGTAAACAAACTCATTAGCTTATTAACTCATTAAGTCATTTACACTTATTAACTCACTCAAACTTATTAACTGGTTTAGATTAAATCGGTAAAGTGAAAAAGTTGTATAAGTGCGCCCCATATGAATGGAAGGAAAAAGAAAAACCAAAAGGTTTGGTTTGATGTTGCTTTATCGTCACAGATCTGATCCATTTTTTAATAGAATTGTCACTTGTGATGAGAAATGTATTCACTATACTAACAATCGCAAACGTTCAGCAGAATAGTCGGGTCATAGATAAATCACCAAAACCGCTACAAAAATTAATATTCATCAAAAAATGTCAATGGTGAGTATTTGGTGGTACAGAACAGATAGGATACATTATGATTTCGTGAAACCTTCTTATTCTATCACACAAGAAATATATTGCAACCAACTGGACAAAATGATGCAAAAACTTAAAGAATTGTCGGATAAGGATGAATTACAAAAACACACTCCAAAACGTCATATCCCTTAAAAGAAGCCGATGAGAATAGTTTGGTGGTCTAACGCAGGTGTGATCCATTAGGATTTCATGAAACTTGGCTCATTCGAACACCGTAGAAATATACTGCAACCAACTGGACGAAATGATGCAAAAGCAAAACAAAACAGCTTAGATTCTTCAACAAATCTACTGCTATTTCATTGCATGATAAAGCTAAACCCCACACTGCACAAATGATTGACGCAAAACTACAAAAATTGGAGTAGAAACTTCATCATCATCCATACTCACCAAACTGCCCCACCGCTTCTTCCGCATTTCGGACAACTTTTGAATAGAAAAACAATTTAATTCCGATAATGCTAAAAAACTGGCCTTCCACGAATCCATTGATTCTTGAAAGTCAAGGTTTTATATCACCTGCCTAAACAACCTATCATTTAAATGGCAAAAGTATATAGACAATTTGAGTGCATACTTTGATGAAGAAAATAATTCTTTGCATTTGTAAGTTATCAAACAGCTATTTCTTTTTTGTCTACAAATTTCCTCCTTGACTACGCGATATTTAATAACAAAGTAGGGTTTTATTAATATATACCGGATAGTCAAGGTTTTTTTCTGACAGGTGTTTTTTTACGTGGGGTAATACCTCACACCAGACACGCGGAATTACTCGGAATAGAAATTATTAATTCAACAGATTTTACCTCAATTGAAAATGGGTAAATTAACGTTAAAATTGCCCTATTATAATTAAAAACAAATGGTATGATAATATTTACAGATGGAAATTTTTATTAATGTTTATAAATGTAGGCATATTTTAAAAAGCAGAGAGGAAATTTTAAGGAAAGCCTCATTTCCTCTCAGGTCCCAGAACGTTATAACAGAGACGAGAAACAAGAAGATTGGGAGGCTAAATTTAATATATATTCCTTCCATGTTATAGACAGGCGGTTGAAAATTTAACTACCAAAAAACGGTTAAGTTTTTATTTCAATAAATGAATAATAATTTAAAGTACAAGTTGTACTATATATTGGTTTTTCACAGTTATTGAACACTTTTATTTTTTTTCTTTCTAATGCAGCTGGCAAACACTTAGACAGCTTGGTCTTGGATGCCTTAAGGCAAGCGTTGCACAGAAGTTACTCACTTTGCATTACCCAGGGGACGCGTGTAACTTGAAGATAAGCCACGGACGAGGAGTAACAATGCCCCCGCAACGCTCTACAATCCTATTAGACCGGAACCTACAGTTAAAAGTGGATTCCGAACCACTACAAACATCCACGGCACCGCCGGGACTAGAACCCAAAACCTATAGTACCGAGCGCTAGAGCGCTAGCCACTCGGCCATTCAGGCCCCTTGAACACTTTTATTGATTATAGATTATTTAAATCTTTATTAATTGGATTAATTAATTTAATAATGATTATTTCTTTTCAAGAAATTAAATGGGTTATAGATATTTAAATTTTGATGTTTAACTTAAGTTCTATTTTTAACCTTTCTAAACAGAACGAAATCTCTATCCGTAACAAAAAATATCTCAGAAAAACAAAATTCTATAAAGAAAATAAATTTTTAATCCAAAAAAATTTTTTTTGTAAAAATATATTTCTCCCTATTTTAAAACATAATTTAAAATTCTACTTTATGCCTAGAAATTGGTATTATGAATATATATATTTTTGATAAATTACAGCTATAATAACCTACTGAAATATAACAGACATTTATTTAACTTGGTCATTACACTTGATCTGAATTACGTAATTTTTTTATATAAATGCAAATATTCGCGCAAAGTATTATTTCTACCCAACAATATATATTTGAATATCTGTGTGGTATATTTTTGAGACGATGTGCTTTATATTTCATAATAATATAAAAACACATTTATGAGAATAGTTTTACTTATAAAACCCGAACCTTTTGTAGATGAAAGGAAAATAAAATATTGTGCGCTCTAATGTTTTAACGCAATATTTTTATACTATACATCATTATTATGCAAATATATATAGATAGATACATATATTTGTGTATAAATTATAGAAAGCACGAATTCTAAACAGCTAAAGAAATAATACTTTTTCTTATAAAAATAATGCTTCTAAACCAAAAATTTTGAAATGAACAATGTATTTAGTATCAGATGTTAAATTAAAGAAAGAAAATGTACAGAATATTTTATGATGTACTTGTATTATTACATATAAATAACAAACGTAATATGTTCTTAATATGCCCATTGTTGGCTGTAATTCATATCTGTATTTGGATTAGAACATTTTGTTAAATGCACCGCAATATTTTAAGTATTATGCTCTTACATACAAAGATAAACTGGTTTCCCATATAATTAATATTCCGATATGGCAAGCTGCATTTTTTGTTCTTTTTAGAAACTCTACAAGAAGAAATTCTGTGTTGTTAGATCAGGAGATCTCGTAGACCACTTTATATGAACATCGTAATTGGAGAAATTTTGTCGAAATTTCCCAATGGAAGAATCATTGTGATGAATGTGAATGGAAAGAATGTGAATGGACTAAAACAAGCCATTTTTTAACTATGCTTCGCAAAAGCTTCAAACATTTTTGTGTTGCTATAGGTGCCGTCGTACCAAAGCACTGATATCATGAGGCGATCGTTTCAAATTACGAACGAGATGAATACAATCATCAAAGATATCGATTTAGTTTTGAAACTGTACTTTTGGGATGATATTAGTTACACAGAGTTTTGAACATGGTTGAATATCGTGGATTTGTATTTCAAGGATTCTAAATAAGTTTTATATATATATTAATTGATTAAGTTGTATACTTTTGTAACCTTTTTTTTTTTTTTTTTTTGCTTTTTTAATAGTTTTCTAGGTAAACCTGTAAAGTAAATTCCAAACTTCACTACAATATGTGCTGCAATTTATCTCAGATAGGAGGGCAGGATTACTTTACTATTATTAGACATTACCTGAGATGCCTTATGGTCTAGAGACTAGCGCTAGGCACACGGTTCGAGTCCCGACAGTGCCATAGTATAGTGTAGTTTTAGGCATGGTATAGTTTTATATGTTTTTGTTGTGGTTCGGAATCTTCTTTAAACCGTAGGGTCTAATATGATTGCAGAGTGTTGAGCTGACACCCCAAACCCATAAAAGCAAAACATCTCCAGTCTCGAAATATTGAAGTAGGTTAAATGGTTTGCCCACCATTGCGTTGTTCAGCCAATAAAGAAGACATTATCTCTACAAATATCAATCTTTTTTATGCGTTACTCATTTAATTAGTTCTCAAATCTGGACACAGTTTTAGATGTTGAACACTATGTTCTAAGACTCGGCAATGAATGGTGAATGGGGCAAGCAATGAACAGAATGAATATTAAAAGTTAGCAGGAGAAATTCTATGTTAAAATCAACTCTAGGCCCATGATCCCTATTTTTAAAATACAAAACGTGATAAAATATGGATTACTAAATTTCGCATAGAATTTAAAATCTTACTCCCTTAAAATTGTCGTTAATGTTTGAAAAAAAAACACTTACCAACTAAGTTCCTCTGAGTCGTTCTTTGTACCTTGAAGGAGGGAAATATTATATTTATTTCACAATGAGAAATATTTATTCTTTATAGAAATATTTATTCTTTATAGAAATATTTATTATATAAATATGTATTATATATAGATTTATTATATTATAGAAATATTTATTATTCTGCTCTAAAATATTATACACAGCTATTGTTATAATTATGGACTATTTGTGGTATATCACTCAGATATTCAAACATTTACTTCCATTTTACTAAAGCCAAAATTACTCAAAGTAACTTTTTCATACTGAGAGAGGATTAAAATTTCACACGTAAACATAAATTGCTATAGTACAACAAGCTTATTTCGAAAGTATTATTAGAATTATGATTTATACGCCTTATTTAAATGCATACAAACAAACTTCCTCCGGGTCTGCTTTCAAAATATTACTTAATATTCAACTAAGCGCAGAGAGCACCAGCTTCAGAAAAGCACAATTGATTTATTTCCAGGTTTTCCCTTTTATTTGGGTCCTTACGTTCCCGGAAAAGGTAGTAGGTTTGTCAGAAATCCCGGACAGAAACCGGAGTCTCTCAGGATTTATGGACTCATAAAATTCGAATGCAGGAAATAGAATTCGAATACACCCTCCAGGATTTAAAGCTCTCCTTTTTATGCGTTCTTTAGCTAAACACCGATGGTAAAATATGTAAATTACGCTCCTATAAAGTGGAAATACATATTTGCTTTTTTGCCATGCATGCGTACAATTCGTATTGATCATATATAAAAATGCAAAAGTAAAATATAGTACAGCGGTTTGTTAAAAATTCGGAATCACTTTTTTGTTTGTCATAACATCATAATTTATTTATTTTTCCTTTTTTTATAATTTGTAGGAAAGTTAGTATTACTTTAAAAGAAAAAAATAATAACTTATTGCATTTTTTTTCAGTCGTCAACTTTGAAAATAAAATTAAGGTTTGGTCAATCTATAAATCTCTTTACTGAAACTTCAACTTTACATTTTTAGACAATTTTAACATATATTTAAACTAACCACATTCATCTTAATTCAATAATTAGATAGTAACACGGTTAATAAATATTTCAGAGAAATATATTTTTTTCAATAATGTGTTGTGCTTTATATAATTATCCTTCTGATAAAGTTATTTATTGTAATATAGTATAAATATCAATAACGTATTATCTCATATTTAAATTAAATAATTGTAATCTTCAAAATATTTCACACATATTAATATACACTGCAAACATATTATTAAATTGTAATATTTAATAAACTTCATGGAATTCAATTGATGTAAAGCAGAACTCTATAAATAGAATAATAACTACTTTCTAGATGAATAATAAACCACTCTATGTATAGAATAAAAACTATTTTATGAACGAATCTATGTATAGAATACAAAAACGAATATCAAATGTAATAAAAGGAAACTGATTTGTAATAAAAGGAAACTGATTTAAAAACATAAAACATATACATTGAATCATTTATACGAATAAAATTGGTAAATTATTCATAAATGGCATTTCAATGAGTTATAGTAAAGTGTACTTTAATTTTGAATATTTCACTAGAAGCTTAGTTAAAAATCATTTAAAAATAATTGTCTGTTTTGTATTTAGTATGCATAACAAAACAAAAAAAAAAAAAAACATATGGCACAAATTTGTTTTTAACAAATCTTATCTCTAAAGTGTTTAAATAAGTATGTGCTTAAAAATAGCATCATTTTATATTTCTATAATGTTATTTATCAGGTTGTGAAATAGAAATCCATTATACGTGAACTTCAAGACTTTATTTAACATGTTTCGTATTATTAATTTTGTTCAAATATACACCGTTTGTTGTATAATTTGTTGTCATTTTAAAGATAACTTCATAATGCCTTTCTCATAGAAGTCTTGGCCTTTATTGGCGAAATACTCTAGTAATCGATTTAAGAAAGTACCAATAAGGAAGTTTTGCAATGTAAGAAAACATGTGCTTAGCATGTTATGCATGTGCATAGCATGTGCTTAGCATATATTAGTGTACTTAATAGCTTAGTGCCAGGTACGGACTATATGATAGATGCATCAAAACCTCCTAACTAAGCTCCCGATGTTTCTGGAGCGCCATTATAGACATGTGGCCTGGAATTGTCCTAATGGAACACAACACCTCTGAGGATGGCCAACTCTGGCCATTTCTGGTCAGTTTCTACCTTTAAGCGGTCCAGTTGTCGAATTTAGTGTTTGGCGATATGGAAACAAATTCGTAATAAATTATTCCTTTCTAGACCTGCCAAATGCATAGCAGAATCTTACTGCCGTTAATCCTGGTTTGGCCACAGTTTGAGCTGCAACGCCGCTCTTTGACCAGGACCATTTTCGCACAATGTTATCGTATGTGACCCATTTCTCTTCACCAGGTACCATCAGTTTAAGAAATGGGTGGAATTCATGCCGTTTGGCCAACACTTCGCAAAAGGAAATTCTATTCATCACGAATTTTTGTGTAAATTAATGTGGCTTCCCAACAACAACAAGCTTCTTTTTTGAATTCGGCTTTGTGCAAATGTTTAAAACTGTTTTATTGTCTATCTTTAGCTCCTGGGTGATAACATAAAACTAAACCTAAAGACATTAAAATTATTCTCTAAAGAATATCTTCTATATTTTGCAAGCATCTGCAAGTATTTTAAGCACGAAGTATTCGCTTTAATTAGTTATAAATATCAAATAAATTGTGGAGGCATAAATTCCAGAAATTAAGTTTTAATCAACACCAGCTTCCGTTTTACGCATCGTGGGTGGGAAAATAATTTGATTAAAATTAATTAATTTTCCTTAAAAGCCTTTCGTAATTAAATGCACACATCCCGTTGTTAAAGTTTAATAACAATCCCACACAGAAATGCTAGGCAATTAAACATGATAAGCTGGTGAGGTAATTAGAGATTAAACAAACATTGTATCTGAAAGAATTTTGAATCATTTTGCAAAATTTAAAAATCAATTAAACTGAATTATCCGATTCTCGGCACAGTGTTAAAGTATACAATTATAACATGAAGGAGGTCTCAAGTTCAAATCCATTCAGGACGTTCAGAAACAATAGCAAAATTTAATACATTTTAATGGTTAATTTAAAAAAGATCGAACAGTATTTGACATTTTGAAAAGCCCTTTGGCTTATACGAGCACAATGTTCATTATAAACGTTCAAACTATTTAAACTTTCATTGCAGTGATAGAAAGAGACATACCATAGGCTAAGACTGATGTATTCTGACATTTACAAACAGATTATTGGATCACAGAAAGATTTTCTGCCGTCCCATGATCCCTGTTTAAACATCATAGTGTGGCACATTACCAATATCAATGCAGTTGACCCAATTCCAAATCCACAGTTTGTTATAATAATATACTAGTAACAAATACTTTAAGTATTTCTATTTATTATATAAGCATTTCTACAAAAGTTATTTTAATTGGCTGAAAATACTAAATTCATTATATATTTATTATAACATTATTCAATAGAATAAACTGTTATTAATTAATTTTATAACATGTATTACTATCAAAAATAATTAAAAAATATTTATTATGCCCTAATAATTATAAAACTTATTCACTAAAGATTATCTTCAACATTGTGCATGCATAAGTATTTTAAACACTGAGTATTCGCTTTAATTAGTTATAAATATCAAATAAATTGTGGAGGGATAAATTGGAGAAATTAAATTTTAATCAACAACTGCTTACATTTCACGCATCTTGAGTGTGAAATAATTTGGATTAAAATTAATTAATTTTCCTTAAAAGCCCTTCGTAATGAAATACACACATCCCGTTGTTAAAGTTTAATAACAATCCCACACAGAAATGTTAGGTAATTAAATATGATAAGCTCGAGAGGTAATTAGGATTAAACAAACATCGTAATTGAAAGGATTTTGAATCATTTTGCAAAATTTAAAAATCAATTAAACTGAATTATCCGACGCGTTGCATAGTGTTAAAATATACAATCAACATGAAGCCGGTTTCAAATTCAAATCCATTCAGGACGTTCAGATACAATAGAAATTTTGACATTGTGTGTTAGCATCGCACACCAATTGTCGGATTACTTGGTGGAAGTGCTACTTGGCAGAAATTTACCCTAAAAGTTCTTTCATTATCGCAAATTGGCGATTTTTTTATTGGATGTTTCGCTAGTTGGCTAAAAATATGTATATGCAATAAAAGAAATTGAAAAAAATATCTATCTTTCTTAAAACATTAACATTTTTAGAAAATTCATTAAAAATATGTTTTAAAAATCCATTATGATTTCTCTTTTAGAAAAGAAATTAGAATAGCAAAATTGCACCTCATTGTATAAAATGGAAATAATAAAGTTAATAATAATACTTAGAAAAGCAGAATTACTTTTGCGACAAACATAAAATTGCCGCCCATACGAGCTAAAACAAATAAAACTTATATACGGTTAACACATTATAGAAAGTATAATTTTTTTATATATAGTGGTGCAAAAATAATAAAGTTTTATTACTCGTATGTTATATACAAGTTTCTTTGTATCTTAATATGAATTGACACAAAAATAAATAAAGCTAATTTTAAAGAAAGTAATTTAAAATATAAATATACAAATACAAGTACAAGAAGTAACCAAATAATTTTTTATTTGTTTTATTTTATATTATTTTATATAGGAGTCTAACTGTTTTTCAAAATTTAATTATGAAATTTCGGTTCAAATGAAAGAAATAAAATTTGGCATAAATATTAATTAGATAGTGTTTCAAATATAGTTTATTTTAACCTAAAGTAAACTTAGTTATTTTCATTAATCCTATGCCAAAATATATTTTCTTCTGACATTTTTTAACATAGCCCAACTGAATTTCTTTTCTCTTACATAATTAAGAATAACATGAATTTGTTATGTTTGGATTTTGTTGTTGAAAACTGTATTAAATTCTTATGCTTTTAAATAAGTTAGCTGAAGATCAGACGCATAAATATACATTTTGATTTCTTGTAGTGGTATAATTTAGTTTTTTTAGATGTCTGTATAAATTATACTTTTCAATTTTATTTTTTTCATGAATTTAACTTTAATTTTTTTTAATCAAAATTTAATGTCTATTTTTTTTATTCGTCTTGTGTTTAATTTCTAATAAAAGTAAACTACTGCTTTTTTTTTCATATTACAATAGGGTTATGAAACAATTTTTTTCATCTAAATATAATTGGATATTTGTTTAAAATTTGTTTAAATGTCAGTGTGTTTCGGAAAGAAAACGTGAGATAATCTTATAGTCTAAAGAATGACACCCTAATTACCCGGTATTTCGTTATGTAGTTACAAAAAAAACAAAAAAAAAACAATATAAAATACATTTGTTAGAGGAAGAAAAAAAAGTGTACAGTACAAAGTGGTCTATAAAAGAAAGCAAGTGGAATTTAAAGGATAATACTCATCATCAGCTGCTGCATTGCTGATGTCCAGGTTTGAATCGGAAGGGTTGTACTTTCAGCTTTGACAGAAAGTGCGAGGTCAAGAAAGATCCACTATTTAACTCAGATACCCCTGCAAGAAGAAATACTTTAAATCCAAGATGTATGAAAGTCAAGTGTAATTGGAGAAAAAATAATCTGGAAAAATTATGCCGATGACGTAAACAATAATTCAATCACTTCATCAGTGCCATGTGATGGTGCACCATCATGCTGGAACACCCGATTTATAAATTGTATTAAATAGTTTTTTAAAGCAATCTATCTTCTACGCTATGCTTGTAGGCATTTTCCACAAAATATTCAATAATTAAGTAACAAAATATATGCGGTTCTCCTTCTGTCGAAGTTGTAACAATCCAATGAAACACACAGTAAATGTAATCCCAGAGATCTTTAGAATGCCAGTAAGAATTTTGAGAAAACTTTACCTAGAAAAAAAAAATTTCCAGATCCAAAATATGTTTTTTTTTAACAAAATATGTTTCTACATACAAATACATATAAATATATTATAATAGATTTATTTTAATTTATCAATTGTTGTTTAAGAAAGAAATTGAATAACGTAGAATAAATGCTTAAACCAGTTTTACTCAAATCAGCCTTTCATTTAATCTTATGCAGTTATTTCAAAATTTGATTATAGTAAAAATCCCATAAAATAACGTACAAACAACATTTTTCATTTATTCAATTCATTTCAGTGTTATTATTTAACAAAATTGCTAGGTAATTAATTATGACTACCATAATTAATTATTAACAGAATATATTCATGTTAACGACTATAAATAACACACAAAGAGTTCAAAATTACTATTTTCTTTAATTAAATTTAATTAAAGATAAATTCAATCTTATTTATTTATCTTTGAAAATATTAAGAAAAATGGAAATCAATTACGCCTCAAAGTAAATTCAATGAAGCTCTAGAATAACTAATAAGATTTATGTTAAACAAAGAACAATTTGTGATATGGAATTTAAATATTCCACAAAGTAAAGAACAAAGAAAATTGATTTTACTTCTCAGAATTCGAAACGAAAGCTCTTCAAGAAAATTTGAAAAATAGCTTTTTTTATTTATTTTAGTTTGGTTATTGACATTGTGGAGTCAGATTTCAAGTCACTAAAAAGAAAAATAGAATTTAGAATATTTTAATATTTATCAGGAAGAAATAAGCTGTCTTCAAAAGAATAATAAAGAAAAAGATGTTTGATCATTTTATTTCTAGTATTTATTTTGGAAGTAATATTTTTTTCGAAGTCTGTTAACAAGAAATATTATCGCGCAAGGCTAAATGTTTATTTAAATCGACGACATTGAAAACGAAGGTGAAGTATTATTATTTCTTTTTATTTATTTTGTTTAATCAAATGAAATATTCTGCGGATTTCTGATTTGATTCTGTGTTGTCGGAATAATTTTACTGATGAATATTTAGTGATTCTTTTCCTTGTGAATTTGCTCGGATACAGTTACGAGTAAAAAATATTAGCCTTACTTTCATAATTTGTACAATATTTTAAATGTTATAAAATTTTCGAAGTAAATCATTTTCATTTTTATTTTATAAAATTGGTGAGCATTTTTTCTGTAGCAAAAGAGTGTGAAAATTATTTATATGTGAAGAAAATTAAGCATCTTGAAAATCTTAGTATTGTCTCATCTGAATGCTGAAATATTAACAATTTTAATTAAAAGAAACCTTTTTCACTTTAACAACTGGCAACATCAATCGTAATGAGTACATTTCGTTACATTATGTATATTTCGACACGTGAATTTGATAATTGAATGAAGAAATTTCTTATCTGTTTTTGAATACTGCGTAATTATGTGTCTATAATTCAAGTAATATATACTAAAAACATTAAAATTTCCGATTGCGGTTTGTAGCCCTACGTATGTCTACAATATGTGGATATTTTGAAGTTTCGTAAGCAAAGGAATTCTATAAAATCCAACTTAAAAATACTGTTTGCCTTGTAAAAAGGATCTGACATGTGCGAGAGAAATTGAAGGTCACAACTGTTGGTTTCGTTTTGTGAATAGAGAGTAAAAAAAACAACTTTACTTTAATAAACAAAAATATTAATAGACGTTAATCTTTTTTGGAATCTGAAATTCATATAATTTCATCAGAATAAATGAAAAACAAGTAATATAAAAAAAAAATTTTAAAGGCAATTCCTACTTTTTTTCACTATATTCCAGAAAAATCCTTTACAAATAAAGTTGAAATTTTCCTCTTACATCTCGTGCCATCTATTATTAGATACATGCAACTTAAATCTAAAAAAAACTAAAATTAATTCATTAAATTTATTTAATGAATTAATATTTGAAACAAAAAATGTATCAACATCCTTTACAAGTTCAAAAAAAATGTATTTGAACTTGAGTGGATGAGTAAATGTATTTTATTCACAATTAAAAATTTGAACAGGATATATATAGCGAGTGTGTGAACTAATAGTAGGAATTGAAAAAAAAATATTAAGTAAAATGCCTATTATTATTAAATAATGAGTGATAAAAAACATTTAAAGTAATGACTGTAATGCACTAATATTTAAGGCATAGAGAGAAACGATGTTTGAATGTAAACAAAGTTTTTTGCCGCATTACAAACACAAATCAATGTGGCGTTTTTTTTTTTTCTTTTCTGGATACTAAAGTAATATTGTGTTGGCAAGGATAAAATTTGTAGTTAATAATATTGCCAACTTTAACAGCTTATTATTTGATATCGGCTTAATATTTTACTGTTTTTTTTTTTTTTTTTTTTGTTGTTGTTGTTGGAAAGTTACACATCTCGCCTTTTTAAAGATATCATTATAAGGTCTAAAAAATATTAAAGTCTTTTTTTTTTAAAATGAAACAGTTGGAAATTCACACTATTTTGAAATATGAATTCTTAAGTAGAACTACGGCATCGCTGACAGAGAGAAACATTAATGGTGTATTTGGCTCTAGTGTTACTACGCAGCAGACAGTATCAAATTGGCTAGCCAAACACACAAATGAGCCTCGCGGTCGCCCAGAATCTAAGGTGAATAATGACGAACTAAAGGTCACATTTGAGTATGACTCATCTCAGAGTGCTTAAGAATTATCATAGAAGTTTGGCGTTAGTAAATAAACAATATTAACTCAAATCGGTAAAGTGAAAAAGTTGGATAAGTGAGTTCCACATGAAATGAATAAAAAAGAGGAACAAAAGCGTTTGGAAGCATGCTTGATGTTGCTTTCTTCCACTCATCTGATCCATTTTTTTAATCAAATTGTCACTTGCGATGAGAAATGGATCCAATATGACAATCGCAAACGTTCGGCACACTGGTTGGAAAAGAATGAATCACCAAAACACGCTCCAAGTTCATCAAAAGAAACTGATGTTGAGTGTTTGGTTGTCTAGTGCAAGTATGATTCATTATGATTTCTTGAAACCTGGCTCATTCGATCACAATAGAAATATATTACAAACAACTGGACGAAATGACGCAAAATCCTAAAGAAACACAGCCTAGATTGTTCAATAGATCGATTCATATGTTATTCAATGACAACTATAGACCATACACCGCGCAAATGACTTAGGCAAAATTACATTCGTTGGAAATTCTTTACCATCATCCATACAAACAAGACAAATGCCCCCTCAATTCTCTCGCAATTTGGGCAACCTTTTAATCGGAAAAAAATTTAATCCCGACAATGATGTAAAACTGGCCTTCCACTAATCAAATGATTCTCGCCAGGCAGGGTTTTATATCACCTATCTATATCCATAACTTAAAGAAAATAATTCCATAATGTAATGTCTAAATTTCCAAAAAAAATTGTTTAAAAATAATACATTTCCCACTATTTTAAAACATAATTTAAAATTCTACTTTATTTTCAGAAACTGGTAATATGGATATATATGTTTTTGATAAATTATAGCTATAATAACCTACTGAAATATAACAGACATTTATTTAACTTGGTCCTTACACTTTATCTGAATTATGCAAATTTTTTATATAAATGCAAATATTCGCGGAAAGTATTATTTCTACCCAACAAAACTATATTTGAATTTATGTGTGGTATATTTTTGAGATGATGTGCTTTATGTTTCATAATAACATAAAAACACATTTGTGAGAATAGTTTTGCTGGTGAAACCGGAACCTTTTTGGAGATAAAAGAAAAGTAAAATATTGTGTTGTCTAATGTTTCATCACAATATTTTTATACTGTGTATCATTATTATGCAAATATTATGTAGATATATACATATATTCGTGTATAAATTATAGAAAGCAAGAACTTGAAACAACTAAAAAAGAGTACTTTTTCGTATGAAAAATTCCAAAAATAATGCTTTTAATCCTAAATTTTGAAATGAACTGTACATTTAGTATCAGATGTTAAATTAAAGAAAGTAAATGGAGAGATTATTTTATAATGTACTTATGTTATTACATTTAAATTATGACAGTAATATGCGCTCAAAGTGGCAGTGACAGTATTATATGTCTGTATACAGGTTAGAACATTTTGTTGAATGCCCTGCAGTATTTTAATTGTTATGAGCTTACATAAAAATATAAACGGGTTTCACAAATAATTAATATTCCGCAATGACAAGCTGTATGTTTGGTCTTCTTAAAAATTCGGCTAGAAGAAATTAAGTTTTGTTAGATCAGGTAATCTCGAAGGCCATTTTATATTAACATCGTAACTGGAAAACTTGGGCCGAAATTTTCCAATGTAAAGTCATATCAACAATAACAGTATAATCACGTAGAATGTGAATGGACTAGAAGCAAGTCGTTCGTTAAATGTGCTTCGCAAAAGTTTCAAACATTTTTGTGTTGCTAAATGTGTCTTCGTACAATATCAGTTGTTGCAAGCACTGATATCAATTGTTTCAACTGAAGGCAATTGTTTCAAATTCCGAATTAGATGAATACAATAATAATAGATTTCAATTTGATTTTAAAAATATACTTTTGGGATGTTATTACATACACAGAGTTTTAAACGAGGTTGGATGTCATAGGATTTGTATTTCAAAGATTTTAATTAAGTTTTATACTTCATCGATTACGCTCTACACTTTTGCATCGATTACGTTCTTAATTGTAAGAACGTAATACTTCACAGTCTTATCTTGTCATAGTTTTCGAAATACACTGAAGTGACAAAAGTCATGGGATAGCAATATGCAAATTTTCAGATGGCAGTAGCATCGCGTAGAACAGGTATAAATGCGCAGTGCTTTCGCAGAGCTTTCATTTCTGTTCAAGTTATTCATGTGAAGAGGTTTTGACGTGATGATGACCGCACGACGGGAATTAACAGACTTTGAACGCGGAATGTTAGTTGGAGCTAGACGCATGGGTCATGCCATTTCGGAAATCGTTAGGGAATTCAACATTCCCAGATCCACTGTGTCAAGAGTGTGCCGAGAGTATGAAATTTCAGGCATAACATCCCACCATGGGCAGCTCAGTGGTCGACCGCCTGCACTTAACGACCGAGACCGGCGACGTCTGCAAAGAGTCGTAAATTCTAACAGACAAGCAACACTGCGTCAAATAACCGCAGAAATCCATGTGGGACGTACAAGGCACTTGTCTGTTAGAACTGTACGGAGAAATTTGGCTTTCTTGGGCTATTCCAGCAGAAGACCGACTCGAGTGCCTTTACTGACAGAACGACATCGCTTGCAGCGACTCTCGTGGGTACGTGAGCATATCGGTTGGTCCCTAGATGAATGAAAAACCGTGGCCTGGTCCGATGAGTCACGATTTCAGTTGGTAAGAGCTGATGGTAGGGTTCGAGTGTGGCACAGACCCCACGAAGCCATGGACCCAAACTGTCAGCAAGGCACTGTTCAAGCTGTTGGTGGCTCCGTAATGGTGTGGGCTGTTTTCTTTCATGGCATGGACTTGGTCCTCTGGTGCGACTGGACCGAACATTGACTGGAAATGCTTATGTTCAGCTAGTTGGAGATCACTTGCCGCCATTCATGGACTTCATGTACCCAAACAACGATGGGATTTTTATGGATGACAATGCGCCATGTCACCGGGCCACAACTGTTCGCGATTGGTTTGAAGAACATTCTGGACAATTCCAGCGAATGATCTGGCCACCTAGATCGCCCGACATGAATCTCACCGAGCATTTATGGGACATCATCGAGAGGTCTGTTCGAGCCCAAAATCCTGCACTATCAACGCTTTCACAATTATGGACGTCTATCGAGACAGCATGGCTCAATATTCCTGCAGAAGACTTCCAACGACTTGTTGAGTCCATGCCACGTCGAGTTGCTGCACTTCGCCGGGCGAAAGCAGGGCCGACACGATATTAAGAGGTATCATTTAATTGTGTAGTACTTGCAAACTTCACTACAATATGTACTGCAATTTATTTCAGATAATAGAAGATGACTATTTTACTATTAGTAGACATTACCTGAGGGTCCTGATGGCCGATTCAGCTGTGGCTCTCGGTGCCCCAGGATTCGGGTTCGAGTCCCGACGATGCCTTTGTATGGTGTAGTTACAGAGATGGTATAGTTTTATATGTTTTCATAGTGGCTCGGAATTCACTTTAAATCGTAGATCCCGGTCTAATAGGACTGCAGAGTATTGCGCTGTCAACCGTAACACAAAAACATCTCCAGTCTCGAAATCTTGAAGTAGGTTAACGTTTTGACCCACCATCGGGTCGGCCAATGAAGAAACATTACCTCTACAATTAAATATATGAAACCCATCTTTAATTATTCGTTACTCAGTTAATTGATTCTCAAATCTAGGCATAGTTTTACATTTTGAACATTTTATTCTACGACTTAATAATGAATGGGGCAAACAATAAACAGAAAGAATATTAGAAGTTAACAAGAGAAATTTAAAAAAAAGTTAAAATCAACTCCATACCACTGATCCTCATTTTTAGCGATACAAAACGTGGTAAAATATGGATTACTAACTTTCGCACAGAATTTAAAATCTACTTCCATAAAATTGTCATTATTTTTTGAAAAACTAGCACTTACCATTTAAATTCCTCTGAGTCACACTTTGTACCTTGAAGAAGGGAAACATTATATTTACTTCAAAATGAGAAATATTTATTTAATTTATTTAATATAAATTATTTTAATTAATATTTAACAAAATATATTTGTTAAATATTATTTAAATATTAATATTTAATAAATATTAATAATATTATATTTGTTAAATATTAATGTTTAACAAATATTAATATTTAAACTAAAAATATTATACACAATTGTTATAATTCTG